>JAGDQP010000415.1:0-68509 GCA_022664845.1 Lepisma saccharinum | reverse complement strand
AGTGAGTTCGCATTGTTTAGGTTGGAATTTTGAATAAATACGAATAGACAGATGATCTCCAAGTAGAAAGAAGAAACCATTATCTCCATGTTCCCCTTTAATTCAGAAAGAGGAAGAAGAGTTTAATGTTTATCAATGAAAGAAATGAGACTTCTTTCAAATGTTATCAAAAATTAAATTGAATTTTAACTTAATATCTCTATGGGTGAGTGAACTGTTAGTTCATCGCCACAGTAGAATGGCTTTACCATTTGATTCTATCATAACCAAAATCAAGACAGTATTTTTTATCACGAAAACCGACGTCTTGAATGTTTATTCAATTCAATTTAATTAACACAATGATAAGATCTAAGGATTTGTGCACCAACCATTTCGTGTTGAAGCGTCAGAACTACAAACAATGTTTTTGTTATATGCAATTGGAATATCGTCCTATACATACACGCCAATTGATTTCCAGTTTAAACAATTTTCAAACTTTTCTTCTTTCTACAATTGACGTGTATTCATTGTTTTGTAAACTTGTTTTGTTTTAAAATGTAAAAAAAAAAAAAAAATTTTGCCGTTGTCGTGACCGAGATTGTAACCCAAGTGTTCTAACTAGTTCTAAAAAGTGTCCTAACAAATGCATTTATGTAAAATCACATGTAACATATCACACTGTTAAGAAGTTTGGGAAAATTACTTGTTAAATCCCGTAATGTTGAAGATACATGTTTTCGAAAGTAATCCTCAAATAGAACCAAGCAATTTCTTTAGCTTTATTGGATGCTCTTAGTTTTTCAGTTTTAAGCGTGATTTGTTCAAATGAAGAGAAAAACAAAGGACATTCTAATCGGAACAACATGTCTAATGCTGGTCAAGTCTTTGCTGCTATTATATTAATCGCTTGATTTCATATAAGTAGAACATACATTTAACGAAAGGGGATTTTGAAAAGGCACATTCATCAAGTGTCTCGCCGGGATTTGTTTAAAATTAACTAAATTTAACGTTCTGGGCGGCCCAGTGTTAATTGTACTAATTTTAGGTGCCCATACTTCTGATTAGCATTTTATGAGCCTTCATAATTCCGGAATGCTATCGTAAACTACTCTTACGCTCGGATACACATTTTTGTTTAGATGGAACTAGACATGAATGTGGTCATGCGCAAAACAAACGGGATCAAGTACTGCTTCTCTGACATATGTTGCACACTGACCGCAATCTTGAATCCAATATATTGACCAATGTGATAGACCACACACACACACACACACACACACACACACACATATATATATATATATATATATATATATATATATATATATATAAAATTTGCTTCATGAAAAGTGTAGAATCACCCGTTGTACTCTAGATGAATGATGCATTTGGGCAATAGGGAAATGAGCAATTCGAGTCTTCAGTTTGCCAGAGAACATTGTCAGGAGAAACAAAAAATCATAATTAACTGGGAATGCAGCTTCCTCTTGTCGTGCCTAATCATGTTATAGAACATTAGAAAATTGAAACTGATTATAAAAACTGCGTGAAGATTGATAATTACAGCTCCGTAGGTCTATATCAGTATTATTGAGCAAACCTTGTTCACAAAATCGTTTGTCAAACCTTGTCCATTGACGGAAAAATATACATATACGTTGTACCAGGCTAACCATTGCTATTTCTTTATGTTTGTTCGGAATTGAAAGAAAATTAATCAGGAGCTAGACAACATTTCATTTCAAGATTGCGAAAGAAAGAAATTATCTCGCCATTTTTCAAGAATATTCTTGTCCACTTAGCCAGCTTTGGAACACATTACATATACATTTTGAAGTCGTATCAGTTTCTGTTGCCCAATGGGAACAAAGGATCTTCGTTCAAGTAAGACAATAATAAGAAGGGAAAGTCGTCGTGAATTAAATACCATATACAATTGGAACATTCTAAATCTCTCCTTCTGACTGAGCATGTTTTTATATCACAAAGCGCGTCATTTTGTGAGTAAAAATTCTCTGAGCTTCTGTGTGAGCTGCAGCAATGCGGGCTATTCGCCTGAGGAAACTGAGGAAAACTATTAATTTTCCGACCGAATGATTGCCGGCAATAGGAGATGAACTTACGCATCTGCCAGTACCTTCCCCAGTTCCGCGAATATAAGTATTGAACCACGGGTCATGAGTTGAAAATATTCATAATGTGTCTATGTCAAGGTTTGTCAACTTGGTGGGTCGCGACCACCCACTGGAAGCTAGCGGGCTGTGCGCAAGGGGGTCGCAAGGGCAGGTGAAATAATAAATTTAACCAGAGTGTTGTATGCTAAAACTAATACTGTTCAAAGAAGTAATTTAATTTAATTTACAATTAGTAAAGATAATGCAATTCATTTGGTTTTCGACAATATAATTAGGATATTTCTTATTAAATGCAGCAAATCAACTGTCATGTTTTTAAATGAAAAGCAAATATTACACAAAATTTTAAAAGATAAAAAGAATTAAAATGTTACGAAAAATTGAAAAAATAAATTACTAGTTTAGCGCGAAATCTGAGCATCTTTTGGTTTAACCAGTTTCAAAATGTTCGAATTTTCATGATTCACATAACCAATTCATTTTTAGTTCTAGGTCAAAGGTTAGGTACCCATTCTTGTCATAAATGCCACATTTGAAATATGCAAACTTCGTGAAACTGAGAAACAAACTGTAAAAGCAAATTTTTGGCAGATATTTTCATGAAATTTTCTACAACCATTTTGGAGTTTAGAATTCAAAAGTGAACCTCGCTTATAGGAAAATCAGTGTTAATTCAGAGGACCATTTTTTCTTGTTTAAATTAATGAATTGTCAAGAAATTAAGTCAGATTGTGAATTCTCTGTTTATAAAATATTGCAGATTTAGATCGAGAGATGCCACAATATTTTATAGACATAAATTACCATATAATTTATTTTTTTGGTTGTTGTTTGTCTCCACTGGTTTTCCCACTTGAGAGGTGGGATCAGCGTATTCCACAGGTTTTGGCAGATGTGTTACGGCCGGATGCTCTTCCTAACACCAACCCACAAAAGCAATCCGGGTATGGGTAATTGAAACTTTACTATGAAATAGGGCTCCACCGAGAATCGAACCCGGCATCCCTCGCAGCTAACGCGAGCGCGGTAACCACACAACTACGCTGCAGTAGTTCATTTGTTGTTCTTCATTTGTTGGCAATTAATAAAATTACACAGGGAAAAGGGTTCCTCTGAATTAATATTTTATTTTCCCATAAGCAACGTACACTTTTGAGTTTGAACCCTGAAATGGGGGATTAAAATGTAATTTAGGGAAACCATTTTCACTGTGTCAACACGTTATTGCTTTGTGAGCAACTGTAGACAATGTAATGAAAATATCTTTAAAACATTAGGTTTTGTAGGTCTGTTTCTCAGTTACACGAATTAATAAATAGTATAGATATTTACGTATGTGTGTTGAAGCCTTCAGGAGACTATATCATACAAAGTGAAACGAAGCGGCTCCTTAAAGAGAAGAACATTGCTTTTGGGGGTCGCCGGCCAGAAGGGATGGCAAAAGAGGGGTCACGGCAAGAAAAAAGACTGAGAAAATCTTATCTCTATTAATGCAATAGGTACGTTTACACTGGATTGTAGCAGATTTACAGTTCCTTGGTTTGACCAGATAACAGACAGGAAACCAGATAAGCAACCATATTTGCTCACAGCATCTTAAACTTGGACATAGGAAAGTACAATATTGTTTATGGTGTATCACTAAAGGTAAGTTTATACATTCACTTTCATAAAATACTAAATTCGTACTGTTTATATTTGTATTTGCAAGAAATATGAATAGAAGTATTTATGTTCATACAACTATTTGAACGGGCGATATCTATTTGTAATTTATGTAATTTACAATTGTAAAATACGTATGGCAGCAAATGAGTATCTTCCTAAAACAGTAGAATGAAAAGAAAAGTTTAAGTTGACTTCACAACATTAATTTTATCTGTATTATATTGCAAAGTGAGAAATTGAAATACAATAGCAAACAGATAATAACTTCACATTTAAATGATTTTTTTTGTTTGTTTATTTTCTTTCATAATAACCAACGTCTTAAAAAGAAACGCTTTTGCCGCACCTTCTGTTAGGTACATCCACGTCTCATTCCTTACTGTGCCCCTGTTCTATATATATTCATATCCTTGTTAGCCGCCAGCTTTACGCTTATAAAGCATGAATTTAGTTCGTTATGATATATTTATCACCCATCTGTATTTGTATTGCAAGGAAATATATGATTCTCATAGTGTTGAATCTTTGGTAGGGATAAGAATGGAATAATAATCAAGTTGCTTCAAGTTTAAGAATGCCTACATGTTCAGGGAGTCCGCCAGGATTTTCAGTTTGTGGAGGGGACAAAGTCAAAACTGGGAGGGGTTTAAGTGCATTCCTGCTGTTACTATCGATTTTTAACCATAAACATTTCAAAGTTGTGGGGTGCTCCCAAGAATTGGGAGGTTGATACTCCCCACAATGAGGAGGATCTGGCACTTGAAGAATATCGTTAGCAGTAACAACGAAATTCGAAAACAAAAGGAACGAATTATTTGCGCAACAAGTACCAACATTTATAGTGTTACTATCATAGAATACATGAGAACCAGAATACTTAATGTTCACGTAGAAATCTCAAGTATTTGCGTACATTGGGAACTCTTAACTTCAGTAGCACACAATCGTTGAAAATATGTGGATTAAACGTTTGTACCGAAATGTTATATTAACGTTATAAAAGTACCGAAATGCCCGCCTGTTCAACGGTTTATTCGACTTTGAATAATGGTTGAGAGGAAACGATGGAGAAACGGGTTTTGTTGGCCAAAACTGAGCATGAGTGCTGTTTATTGGTATACACACATTTAGTTTCATTTTATCTGTTGCTTTTATCATGATATACGGTGTTAATTTTACAACAGTAAATAACCCTAGCGGCCGCTGTGGAGTTAGAACAGAGGAACGTTCGGTACCTCTTGTTGGTAGCTCGACGCGTTGACAAATTATCCAAGAATCCACCTGGAAAGATCACAGCTCATTTACTGCATTGTTGAAATTAAAGGTTCGTTGAAATATAGTTTAAAATTCAATCTGTTTTCTACATGCAAATATAAAAAATATAGTTATTTTCGTTGTATTTTCTTTTAATTATAATGTTTAAGCAATTAAATTCGAAATAGAAGTGTGAAACGAAATCTAGGACATAGTATGAATGATAGTCGAAAGTAAGTCACATTAACACCGTATCAACAAAATTATATTTTCGTTGAAATATTGTTTAAAATTCAATATGTTTTCAACGTGCACATGAAAACCCCTAATTTAGTTTGTGTCATTCAATTAGTTTTTAATTATTTTATTTTAGTAAGAAATGCCTTAAACAAAATCTATTATGTCATAGTTGAAAATAACATATTGAATACACATTTTACTAACGTCTTATCAACATAATGACGTCTTTGTGGAAATATGACTTAAAAATAGACGTAATTTGCTTCAACCATTAACGGTTAATCAACGAAATGTACCTGAAATTAAAGTTGAAAACACACATGTGTGCTACTGGGGATGCTTCAAAATCAGTTTTGTTCCAAGTAGTAAGTTCAATACTATTCTTGATAATATATTTCCGCAAGATTCGTTTTGATAAACTTGGTAAATCAGATGTTGCTAATATCTTTTTTATTTTTCTTTCTCCACCCAGGAACAAGAAGCAAATAATGTCCATGTTCCCATTTAATTCAGAAGAGAATGTTTTGAGAGAGACAAAGGAAACTTTAATGTTTATCAATGAAGTAAATGAGACCTGTTCCAAAGTTATATTTAAATTAAATTGAATTTTAACTATCTATATGGGTGATGGAACTGTCAGTTCATCGTCACAATAAATTAATGTTTGCCGTTCGCTTCTATCGTAGCCAAAATCAAGACATATTATTTCAGCACGAACACCTTCAACTTGAAGGTTTATTCAATGCAACTTAATGATGAAAATGAGTCCTAAGTATGTATCATCTAGCTCTACGTACTGATACTGGAGTGACTACGCAGTGTCGAAAGATAGACTCCAGAGCAAATATTTAAACTTGATTGCTCACTTCCAGCCTAAACCAATATGGATCAAATTTTCAGTTCTAACTCAGTTTTATACGCTTCTAATCACTGTGTGGCCCGTTTTTCTGATTTAAGTCTTAATTCCTCAGTTATTCATATAATAGTATATCGTACTCTGCATATAATAGAAAATATTCCAAATAATATTTACGTTTTTTTTGCGTGAATTAAGACATAAATAAATAAACGGACCACACAGCAATATCAAGCGTAAAAAACGGAGTTTGAACCCCAAATTTGGTCCGCATTGATTAAATATCAATTCCGCTCTCTAGCTTGATGTATTCATGAAATTTTCAAAGGCCGCAGTCAGTCCAGTATCGGTTTTAGTATAGGTCATTGGGATTTATACACCAATCATTCGTATTGAAACGTCAGATCTACAAATATTGTTTCTGTGATATGCCATTGGAATATCGTGCTATACAGGAGAGCAAATTGAAGTCCGCTTTAAACAACTTCCAAACTCCTCTCCTCTCAACAATTGATGTGCATTCATTAACAAGTTTTGATTTAAAATATAAGGAAAGATGGCAGTTGTCGTGGCCGAGAATTTAACCCATGTTTTCTGTGTAGTTCTCAACAGTTATCTTACATATGTATTGGCGTAAAATTGCATGTAACATTTTACGCTCTAAATGTTTTTGGATAAGTTCCTTGATATATATTGCATGAGGTATAACAGACATGTTATCAACAGTTCTCCTCATAACCTTATTGGATATTCTTAGCTTTCATTTTAACGAGATTTGTTCACATGAACAGAAAGTCAAAAGACATTCATATCGGAACAACATATCTAATGCTGGTCAAGTTTTTCCTGCTGCTATATTAATCGCTTGTTTTCATATTCTCAAAGAATGGAGATTCTGACCACGTATATTCTCCAAGTGTCTAGCTGGGATTTATTTAAAATTGATTACATTCAAAGTTCTCCGCGACCCACTTTGTATTGGACTAATTTTGAGCGGCCCATACCGATAATTTGCATATTTATGTACCTTAATATATCCGTAATGCTATCGTAAACTACTATTGCGGTTGGATGAAAAACTGCTTTTATTTTCTTTAGATAGAATTGAACATGAATGTGGGTATATGGAAAACTAATTGCATCAAGTTCTACTTCTCTGGTATATGTTACCAACACCGTCCGCCATATTGGATTCAAGTTTTTTTTTTTCAAATGGGAATAAGTGCAAATGATACATCAAATTCATGTCAAATATTCGCAAATGTTTTCTGGTATAGTTAGTTTTACGGTATCTCTAATAGTTTGCAAGTTATTGAATATGATATACTGCCTATAATATTAAGTTGCTTCATGAAAAGTGTGGAATCACCCCTGGAATTACTGTATAAGGGAAGGTACATGAGTGCTGCCATATGCAGTATGAATGAAACCAAGTTATACATCTTTAAAAATATGACACTCACCGTCCGACATGTTGTATTTAAGTGTTTTTTTTTTTCAAATGGTAATGTTTGCAAGTGATGCTTAAAATGCATGTAAAGTTTTCGCAGTAATGAGCATTCATATTTAGTATCAATCATTCGTCACTTCGTGAAAACAGCTATCCTTCAGAATCAAACATGAATGTTATATATATATGTGTGTGTGTGTGTGTAAAATGTTGCTTTTCTCATTCTTTTAATTACTCAAAAATGACTCCTAACCCAAAATATGTGAAAATATGTGACATCTTCCCTCAATCCACTATATGTTAAGCATCAGAGCAGATAATACATCATCCTTTAATAACTTGCTTTTATTGAAAGCAGCAGGGTCGACTCCTTATTCTGGAATCAACTCATAGAGAGAGCCATAATGATTTATGTATTTCGTAAACTGATATGGTTCACTTGCCTGAGAGTTAGGTCCTGTCTATTTTTCCTTTCTCCATCGAATGGACTTAGATAGGATTAATTCTCTATAACTTAAGTGCTGAATCGTTAGCAATAAGATGTATAAACAAACTTTCAAAGGTCTCTTAATAATGCACGTGTATCATGAAAATTTAAAACGCATATAACGAGAAAAATGCCACATTCATTTCTTACAATTAAAGAGTAACATATTTTCAGCTCAACGTGTATACAACATATTTTATGTCATAATATTTATTTTATATTTCTTGTACATTGTGTGGATTGAACAGGAGCCTGTAGTCTACGTCGGTCACAAATACGCGTACTGACGTTACTTGGTGAACAATACACTGTATGTAGTAAGTGTGGGAAAGATTGTAGACAAGGTATTTTTCTAGACACCGTAACAAAATTAACTTACTACTGAAAACTCGGAAACCAGCAGTTGTTCAGCAGCAAACGTTAACACATATGACGTACAGAAAGGAATAGTACAGAAACACATGACTTAGATTAGGAATTTGACTCTGTATAAAACAAATTGCTAAGATTAAACATCGGCAAAGAAGGTCGAAAATCGAACACTGAACTATGTGACCGTAAATCAAAGTACAACACAACACTACCCAGTTGAGTACGAGATAGAACGACAAGAAATGAACTTTCTCAAAATCACTTGAACATTTTATTAACTGAACTTCCAAAAACAAAATCTAAAAGAGAAATAAAGCTTTATTACATAAAAGTCCAGCACATTCCAAAGAGGATATAAAAGTAAAACACAATAGGACTCTAACATTGCTGTTCTTTTTTTTCACAGAACTGTTACTCTTCCAACAGGGCGTTAAAATCTCTCTAAAACAAGACAAAGATTGATGACCTTGAAACAAACAAAAAATGTAATAAACAACCCCATGGCTAGAATATTTCAAGTATTAAAACGACTACTGGACGCTGCAAGAAAATAATGATGCCGAAGAGGGGACAAAAGAACACAGAGGGAAGGTTCAGAAGGAGAAAAAGAGAAAATAAAATACAGTTAAAAGATAGAAGTAAAAAGCAAAGAAACAAAAAGTAATGAAAAAACTGGGACATGTAAAGAAAAAATAAAGGACAATAACACTCAGTGCTATACATTTGAGTGAGGATCAAGCGAAGGAACCTGGAGAAAGACGAAAAAAAAAACCTCATGAAAATTTAATTTTGTCTTAAGCGTAATTTCTTTCTATTTATCTTTCTGGGCGTGAATGAGTGGACGAGAAGAAAGGGAGAGAGGAAGATAATAAAAGGAGAACCAAAAAAGAAAGAAGATATAAAAGATAAGGCAAAGAAACACAATTGTCTCACAATACGAGGTTCTCGACTGTTGCGTTTTTTTCGAACTTTCACGTTTCTTTTCAATGTTAAGCTAGCGTGAAACAGTATAAAGAGAATTAAAGGCAAAAAGTGAAAATACAAGGAGAGAAAGCGAGGAATAATAAATAACCAGATAACAAAAATGTTTCTTAAGATTATGAAGAAAAAGAGAGAGGAAATGCACAGGAATAAGTAGAAGAAAAGGTCCCTCTACTTTTTTTATAATCAGCATCACTGCTACCGGTCTCCTAGTCTTCCTTCCTTCACGTAGAAGACCAGTAAGAGAGAGGAAAAATGCAGAACAGATGCTGCTTCTATTCTTCTATCTTATCTCGGAAAACATGTTGGAAATTTAACAAAGAAAGAGGGCATTTACCTTACTCCCTTTTTAATTTATTTTATGTAATGAAATGTCAAGAAACGTTATGTTATTTCAAGGAATATGACTAGTATAGAAGATAAAAAAATATGAAGAATATAAAAAAACATATAAGTGATTGTAATCGATATAAAAAAGAAAACAAAAATAATATTAATATTTAGAAAAGAAGGTAAAGTAATTACAACACATTTTTAGGATAACGAACCGAATTATTTTGCAATTTTAAGTTTGTATTTAGAGATAATTCGTAACGGAGCTCGTGCTAACAAGTGACAAGGTTGAGAAGTTGGCAGATAGCCAAATATTGTAATGTAAATTATAGAAATGTTTGCGAAATTTATTCCGCAATGGAAGTATATAGATGTGTTCATGAAGCAAACATCAGATTTTAGCCCGCTTGATGTTATGTGGGCTCCACACGGAATTAGATTGGTGTGTTCATGAAGGATAAATCGGACTTTATCCCACTAAATCCTTGTTGGCCTATATGGAAAGTGCATGATGCGTCCATAAAGAAATTAATCTAGTGATTTGCACAAAAAAATCTTTATTTATTATGGAATATATCATTATCATATGATTGACACATAGCGTAGTGTATTCATGGAAGTAATGTGTTAGTTTACGTATTTGGAGTTCGAAAATGTATTTCTAATCGTTTGCACTGCTTTGTTGTATCAATAATTTATGATTGATACTTCGGTCTAGTCGTTAAAATTAGAAACTTCAATGTAACATAATGACTTGTGTTTAAATCTTGCTTAAGGCTTCTTTCTTATCTTCTACTCCCAGTATATCTAAAAGCTGAAAGATGTGTGGTTCATGTCAGTCAAGTTTCTGGAAGCTTTCATGCAAGTTTGGAAATTTATTTCTGTACAGAATAGAATACATTATACGCAAATTAATCCGCCAAATAATCCACTATCTATATAATGATTTACTACGCTTAGAAACAAAATAATGTACAATCTACACATAGCTTAAAATTCCATACGATATTCAAAACTTTCCATCTACAATGCTACATAAGCATATAATTATTACCAATTCCCTCATACATCAGGCAAATTGTATTTTGTGTGGCCCGTAAAGGAAAGACACTGTGTTCTGGAAGAATTTCAAGGATCCGGGCTTGGATCCTCAATGATCAGAACTGAAATGCCAGTTTAATCTACCGAGCTTTCATCGTTGTGTAAAAAGTGTTATCCTCCGGGCTGTTAAGGAAAACTCCTGGCACCAACCACGGCACAAGACTGATATTCAACAGACCGACAATTTAATGTATGAAGTCTTCTATCCAAGTTCAATGCCAAAGTTATTCTTATATATATGCTTTTTATAAACATGTTTCCCGAAGCCTTCATAAGCTTTTTTATGAACATCAGTAACATTGTTGAATTGAAGTTAAATGAAGGCTCAGTGCTAGGACGCTCGTCTCTGGTGCTTTGGGTCGGCGGTTTTATCCCAAATTATACCATGGGGTCTGTACGTGGGTTTCCTCGTATCCTCCCACTTTCTTCACTCCACCAATGATCTCATCTTCATCTATAATTATTTGAGTGAGCTAAAATTGTCTGAAAGCCTCAAAATGAAATTCAAAATTCAATGAAAATTAACATGTAAATATTTCACCCAAAGTCCATATATTTGAATTGGTGTTCTACTTTGCCACTGACAGTATTGTAATAAGATAGTACATAGATAAAGAATGTGTTAGCCACTTTACGCTAGGAAGTAACACAGAAAAATAATAAAAACAGAAAAACTATAGCTCAACAGAGACAAATAAAATAGATACAAGAAATTACAAATACATGCGATATTACCATAACTCCCTTTCACAAAGTTTCACCAAGGTTGGTTTTCGAAGGTAAAAATCAGGAGGCTTGAACAATGAGTGATAAAGTGATCAATGTAAGTCAGATTAGGAATGATTGATTACATTACAGCATCAAACATTAACAGCGTTAATCTCAAATTTAATACGCCTCCAGTCATTTCTAATACCATTTTGAAAATGCATATCGTTCGTAAATGTACTGTCATCATGTTATGTGATTAACAAAGCTGTTATTCAAGAATTGGTTATTATACTAGAGAAATACACTAAATACATTGTTACCAAGACGCCTTAACTCAGTGGTAGAGCATTAACGTAGCATTCGGAAGGTCGTAGCTTCAATCCCAGTTACCAACTATCATGACTGAGGATTTCCCAGGTTTTTTCTGTCTCATGAGGCAAATACTGCGATGGTACTTTAAACTAAGACCCCGGGTCACATTCAGCGTCTTTGCTTCTCCCCTATCCTGGCCTTAAACCAATAAATAAAATTCAAAAAAGAAATTAACATAATGTTTGTGTATGAAGAAATATATAGAGCATACGTAATAAGCTACGTGCATTTTTCTAATTGAAAAAGTAAAAAAGAATTAGGTAAATTATTAACTTAAGCAAAATCAGAAAATATGTAAAATATCGGAAATTTGCAAATGGCCGTACAAAAACATCCTGTAAGAATATTATCGGTTGTATGGATATTAAACGTATGAGAAGTTGTAAGTTAAGATGCGATAAAGGTTAAAAGAATCAAGAACCAAACTATAATATAATGCATGATTATATACTACGGCTTTGTCAGTAATCAACGAATGAAAGAAGTAGTATATAGTTTATTCACGAAATATACTGTATAAAAGGGATAAGGAAGAAAAATGTGCCAAACTTAGATATTGCTTTTTTGTGCTCTGTTGTGTTCACGTTTGACAGACATAAAAACAAAAGCATAAAACGGGAAGAAGAAAGAATGAAAAAATGAATGAAAGAAAGAATAAATAAATGAATAAATAAAGAACGAAATAAATAAATAAATAAATAAATAAATACAGAAAAGAGTACTCTTGAAGACCAAAGGATCAGATACGATACAAACACATGACGATGATTCTGTTGTGAAGTCTACACAAACCGCAATGCATGAAGGAAGCAAAGAAATCGGTGTGGAATAAAATCAACTCTGAAACGTTAGAGGGATTGATCAGCAACAGCTAATGTTGAAGAAAAGAAATAAAGAAATAGAAAAGACAACGAAGAGAGACAGAAAGAGAGAGAAAGAAATAGAGAAATGTTTCGTTCCTTGTAGCTGTCATAAATTCGCAAAAGTAGAATATCTAAGCAACACGTCACCAGTAAGTAGCGATTGCTTCCTCTTCTTTTCCTTATAATTAAGTTTCTTTTCTATTCATTACTCTTGGCGTGAAACAGCACCACGTACAGGGTTTCAGATTTCATCTCAAGCAGCTCACATGTATATACTACCGTTGATTGCCAGCCTCTTCAACGTTATGTTCGAAGTTGTGTCAATTATTTAAACTTTTAAATAATGTGAAAGCACCATTCGTTTTACTAGTTGTGCTTCTGGTGATATGACAGTTAACATGTGATAAGACATATAGGGTAAATAATGAAATATTTCTTAAAACATATGAACCTGTTTGAACGTTAAGACGCGTTTCACAATTTCGTATATATTATTTGCAAAGATAACAAGATATTAATATTACAACTTGAGATGATGAAAAATCTTGTAGATTTTATACGAGAATTTTATTTGTATCTCTAATCGTTAACTAGTTTCATTATCTAACAATATCCAATATTTGATAACAATTATTTACAAATAACTAGAATACCTTCGTTTAGAAATAAAGTTAATGATCAATCTTTTCATTTTGTACACATCTTATGCTTACAAGCTTAAAACAAAGTAACTAGTGCGTTTTAATCTGAAGGAACCACGGAAAGAAACGTCAAATTCCACAACAAACAAATTGAGATATCTACTTGTTCAATTTATTGAACTCATTTAGTAGTTTAAGTAGAGATGGGGCGAGTGAGTAAAATTGAACCGTATGCTTAAAATATGTAATTCCGCGTGCTCCCATAAAATGTTCTATATAAAGACTTTTGTTTCTCGTAGGGAAAACAGCGTGTTAATTGGGCAGCTTAAATATTTCAATCTGTGAGTAAAAATTCCCTTCAAATTAGTAGCTTGTGCTTGAGTTGCATAACGTGTGTGACATATTTGGTATGTGAGTTCCGTAATGTAAGTGAAATTGTTTTTCTTCAATGCAAGCAGAATATTTAGATAGATTACTTCCACGAAAGCTAGTGTTTTGCATAATGTAATTAATTTGTCCATAAAGCCTATGAGTTGAATTGCTTCGCTCATCCTTTAGGAGTAAAAATATTTAGGTCGTGGAACTGAAACAAGAAACTAATCCTAATTTTTAACTAGTCACTTGAATTAAAATGGGAAGTAAATTTCAAATCAATTTTTATTAATTGCAGAACACAAGGATTAATTTTAAATTCTGTTTGCTGTTTAATCATAAAGAGAGGTGACTTAGTGTTCTTATTTAACACTTACCGCAAGTATGATGATTAGGCCTGGCCTACCTTTAAATCTTAGTAATATCAAATTGTAACTTGGTACTTAAATTTTATTAGTATTAGTATCAACATTTAGTGTTCGAATGTCTAAATCATAAAATTTGTCAGAAATAGTTGACAGCGGGTATAGAAATTGTTAATTTTAAGATAGTTTTGCAAATTACATCCAAATACATTTTGGCTGAGTTCTTTCGAGAGATTGCCCAAATTCAGCTACGTGACATTACAAGAAGTAATAAAAAAAATTGTTTGTAAAGTATGTGTTTTTTAAAGTTATTATTCTTTCTTAAACGATTGAGGAATTGAACCCCGGATACGACTGGGCATTTATACCTAACAGTATTAAAATACTGAGAAATTATATATTGATCCGAAAAAAAAAGAGATCATAATTATACTAATTCTGCGAGTTATTTTATCTTTATTTGTGATAATTGAACTTAGAAATTATACAAGAAATAGGTCCCTTGCTAATGTATTTGAGAGAATTGATACAATTTACTTCAATTTACGTTAGCTGTTTACAATCAACTCTATTTGCGATCAACTATCAAAAAAATAAACAAAGTGATTGTTTTTATAGATTTTGATTTGCTGTTGGAAGATAATATTAACACTAATTTTCCTGTATTCAGTTTTTGTTGTAATTCAGGATTGTTGTCATTCGAAAATGGAATACATTACATGGAACATTCGTTTTCGCGTTCCAGTTGCTTTAAAGGCCATATTTTTCTGCGTACTTTTAAGTTATTATTTTCCTGAAGCTCCTTGTAAAAATAAATATTACCTAACAGTGTATGAAATATCACAAAAACACGAATATCATAACAGCTTACATATGTTATTTGTTGTTTCCATACAGTTTGAGTTAATTTACACGAAATGACAGTTAAAATTTTGTTTGCTCTCAAATACAAATCCATTGGTTAACCCAAACTATCTCTTCTGGTTCAGAAATTGTAAAATAGCATAAAAAGTTTGCTATTTAGTGTGAACCTAATAATAGCAGATTTGGTTGGATTAATATACTAGTAATCTAGCAGTCAGCACACCATATTTTTAGTTATCCGTCTGAATGTGAATGTCAATAGAGAATATAAATTACTCTTAAGTAAATAACATTGTAAGTTTAGAGGTCAATATAGTAGTAATCAGCAAATTTGTAAAATATAACATTCAAATATAGTGTAAAAAAAGGGATTAATGAAAGAACCCAGAGGTATACCGAAAAACACAGAGGAACTCCAACCGAGCTCCGTATATCAATGGTAGAGCGTTGAGTTGCATTCGGGAGCACATGGCTTTGATTCCAACGGCCGACCATCCTGATTTGGGATATCCAGCCTAATTTATATATATATATATATATATATATATATATATATATATATTTATATATATTAGAGAATTAATTGCGTGCTGTAACGAATTACATACGACAAACCAGCCTATGACCTATTTGATTCCTGATCAACTGTATGGATCCTTGATAATAAATCTTATAACCTAAATTAACTGATTCAATATTCTTGAAATTTGCTACATTTATTTTTGTTTCTCGGGAGTACAATGCTAAACCAACACCAATGTTATTGTAAATATTGTGTACTCCGTTTATTTTACGAAATTCCTTATGCACGTACTATAAATTCTACAAACATGCTTTTGAAGTGTCATTAATACACATTTTCTTGTACGCCAAAAAGAAATTTCTATCAAACTCCACATAAAAAAAATACAAGAATATACAAACTATAGTTAAATGTAACTATTTTCTTAATAAAATAAATATAAAAAGTAGAAAATATATTTGACGTAATAGAAACAGAAACTGGAATACTAATGACAAGATATGAATCTACACTATCTGTTCTTGCCTAAGTATTTTGCTATGATTTTCTCTAGAATTCTGTCATTTACCAAAACTATTTATTTCATTCAACTAATTTATAGTTAACATTTGTTTTTCTGATGCCTAACTGAAGTGACAAGTCAGAATGGATAACTTATTTCAACACATAAATCTTCATCAAGAAACAAATTCATTAGTAGTGTTCTGGCCGTGGTTACACTAATACAGTCCTCGTTAAGTGACCACCCTTCCGGTAACGTAACATACATGGCGATAAGTCATATCCTAACTCATATGTCAGCTTTCTGTTCACTACTGGTCACGTAAAATCAAACAATTATTGAAAATCACACTTAGAATGGTAGAATAGTAACTTACTAAGACATTGAAAATCACAACAGGACTTTAGCATTTAACGTACTAATTCCAGATCCTCACAAGAAGTCACTACATCACTTGATGCGATATGGAAACATTCACAGAGTATCAGAAATTTCAGAGAATATAAATTAAAATATTACATGATATTCTTTCATCGCTTTTTGATCTATACTGGAGAGGATCGTAAGTATGATTCCTGATACTGCCCATTCTCTCGAAGTGTTTTCAGGATTGTCTCGCATCACTTTTAACCTCGCAGTTGCTGCGAACGAAACTAGTACATTTTCTGTTTGCTTGAATTAAATTTCCATTAACGGCTTTTAGACATCTCAGGCTTATAACGGTGTTTGCTTAATATTACCACAGAATTGCTCTAAGTACTTTATACTGTTTACGTATGTTGGAACATTTTTTTTTCTGTAAAACGGTTTAAGTTTGAATCTTTCATATATAATTTCAGAAAATATTGGCAAATAATTGATAGCCGGAGACAATTCACAAACACGTTATCAAGTAATTCTGAAAATTACAAATGTACTTAGTTCCACATTTATTGACTGATTTCGTATCCTAACTTAAATTCTAATATTTATTAAACCTGAATGCAATACATAATATTGATATAAGATATTAATAAGATAATTGATGACTACTTTACAGTCATGTAGTAAATAAAGGGGGTAGTGAACAACACAAGTATGCAATTTCCGTTTTCTCATTTTCGTTTTAACGCACAAAAGCAAACAATTAATAAATGAAACAAATCAACAAGGTGCTGTATACCAGATGTGTGAAGGTAAATGTTATCATGGAGATCAATACATCTGCAGATAAACAAAAAGTATCTGAAGAGTGAAAAGATTATAAGGTACAGTAATAGCCGAGACTTATGTACTTAAAGATACGAATGCAAACACTTGCAAGAATATACCCAAGAACTCCCTTTGAATAAGGACATTAGTTGGCTTAGACACATATGATGATGCATTTGTATTAGCAACTTCTGCACGTTACATCGTAGTGAGCAAACTATAAACATGGATGAAGACGCGGACGAATAGGGTATATTCGTAAACTGATTCCTGGTACACATTTAAATATATCTTCTAAGATAGCTTTATCATATGCACTAGTGAATGACATATTCGCATAACATAAAAGTTGACTCTGTACCTCCCAAGATGAGTAAAGAAACATTAATTGACGACCGCGTGTTTACATCGTCATGATGGACAATTAAATACATAACACATATAACAATGTGTGTTAAACTTGACGTACATAAACAATATAAAACAATTGAAAAGTCCGCTGAAAATATAGGAACGTCGAAAATGAATGCATACAATATTGACAGAACGCAAACGTATTTATGCCTTTATGGCACAAGGAAAGATAAAAAGACTATTTACACAGTCATACTGCATAATTTTGCACAGTTTTGGTTTTTAGATCTTTCTGCTAAATGTGAATTTTTATTTTGTTTCACATGATATAGTTAGAAACGGTTGTGAAACCATAAGATTCTCAAAAATTACTTTATTCTTAAATTTAACAACTGACATTAAGATAATCCAAGTTTGTATTTTTATTCTTTATTTGGGTAACTTTGAGTCAGGTAACCCTAGACGTCAGGTAACTTTGAACATGGACATACATTATAAATAAAACCCTTCAGCATTTTGGAATAGCGTTAGACATGTTAAATTATTTTATTTAGAAGTCTAATTTAAATTTTAAGTTAATATAACCCAACGTTTTGAGTTATTGTTTTGTGACATCACTAATTATAAATGATATAATGTGAAAACAAAGTGTAACTTTCTTAGAGTCATTCAGGAAATGGTAAATAATGCCACAAATGTGAAAAACGCATTTCTCCCACCGTAACAAATTGCAATTATAAATATAATATAATAACAAATGAAGTAACGATTCTTATATTGCACTTATTACCATTGTATTTAAAATATACTGTGTACTTACTTTGAACAAAAATCATTTATCATGCGTTCTTAGCTCGCTTGTTAAATCGCGATCTTCTGGCAGCCATACAAAGTTTGGCACAAGTTCAATGGTCAAAAGAATGTCATAACTTTGCAATTACAGGAACAACTTTCCAAGAAAATAGTTTTAAAAGAATATCAAACTTATTGCCACCATCTATCTTTCAAAACGTGCACAATAAAAGTACTGGATAAAACCTCTTAAACATGTTTTCATATTTGTTGTGTTATTTTGAAAGTAAAGAGTGCTAAACGGTCGAAGTTAGTAAACAAGAAATATATTATGAAGTTAACAATGTATTACGTATTACGTATTTTGGGTATTAATTGAAGCCAGTAGAGAAGAGGAAACTTGACATATCACCCCCTTTTTATTACCAGCTTTATATTAACTTGCTCTGTAATCATGTCTGGTACAAATCTTGTAATTAATTTTAGCTCACTTCCCATCATCCGATGTCTTTGTAATTCTGTAAACGTGCTTGCTTTCGACGACAATACAATATTCAATCATTATATATACGATAGAATAATCCCGTTAACTGTAATTAAATAATTAATTAATACAATAATTGGAAATTATCCTTAAATGCACACAACTCCGCAACTATTGTGTGAAGATTAATTACCTATCTCACAGCATCTATTGCTCATCGATTATAGATAAAAAATAATTTAAATGATTAAAAAAACACGCTTTTTTCAGATGGACTAAAAGTAAAAATTAATAGATTGAACTAATCTTGTGAATCGGAAAATAAAAGCGTGGGTCCTCTTGCTTATCTCATCATAAAATCATAATACCTAAGGGCACCCACGCTTTTATTTTCCGAGTTCTAAGATTAATTCATTTTTTTTTACTTTTTAGTCCATCTTAAAAAAAATGTGTTTTTTTAAAAATCCTTTTTTAATTGTTTAATGTTTTGTTTTCTTAAAGCCACAAGGTAAGTGGAAAAGCAAAGTTTCACTTTCGGAATAAGAACCTTATACAATGATTACGAAATATTTCTTCATGGAACTGCACACTGCCTATATCTTACCATATACAGAAGCACTACAGTGTATGTAACAACTTGTCCATTGTTTGTCGATGTTTCCCTAATGCTTAGATCATCTGGTAATCCGAAGGTGCAATCTTTGGGGAATATGGGAGATGCATGATTGATTCCCAACCAAGTCGGTCATTGGTGTCACATGTATCTTTGCAACATGTTGCTATACGTATTATCCTGTTCCAGAGTAACTTATCTGCGATTCACCTGACGAGACTACATATAAAGACAAATATTCGCTCTTTGCCGCTTTCTGATCCACGGAAAATTCATGAGGGTGGAAGGCTTCATTCCATTTTGTACCGTTTCCCACTCTGTTGGAGGTGTTGTTGCGTGACTTATGAACTGCAACTGAGTGCTTCTTCCAATGCTGCACTTGTTTAGCCATTACTTGGTTACAATATTCGCTTTGCGTATCTCGTTCCCTACTGCCTATAGTATACGTGGTGCGTTCCGAATAGATTGAAGCTTTTTTTGCATTTGTTGAACCACGGTTGTACCGTCCGCTTATTTTCCACATCCTTATAATAATTCGTGCTCTCTAGATATTACTATTTTACGTTTGGTTTAAATTAGGTCAGTTTACGTTTCACATACTGTTAACAATTACCTCCTATGTTACCCAAAGACTATCATTTGGCGTTTCCGTCCTTGTGTGCACGGTGTATTGTGCCTTAATGTGGTGTATAGAGATAAATTACTTCAATATCTCATTTTACCACTGTATATTTTCGTTTGAAGAAACTGTACAAACAGTGATGAATCTATTCTGTTTAGCCAAATGACAACTGCTGATGTCTATCCAGCGAAGAAAGCAATACTTAAGAAAATAGTGTAAGTTTGTCTAATATATAACAGTTCTAATCTTGATGAAACATATAGAGTAGGTTTTTAATGCAAGTATATTATCAAATGGGATTATTAAAAATATTTTCTACGAAAAATGTTTCATTATATTTTTGAAATGAAAATGAACTGGTTTATTATTATTTTTTTTAAATGAGTTTTAAATTTAACCTGTTTTCTGCTTCACAAGGTAAAACAAAATGATACAATATGAAATTAATACATTAGTCGTTAAACGTGTCTATTCATATAATTATCTGAGGAACAACCAAGTATTGGAAATGCACCATCCGAACACATATGCATGATTTAGAAACACATTTGTTGAGTGGCAAGCACAAAAATATAGCAGATTCATTTCCAAAGACTCGCAAACAACGACTGATATCAAAGAAGAATACTTCTCATTAAATACTTATATGCTTGAAGCAAGTATAGGCATATGTCGATCATAATATTGTGTTAATATAATGCTACAATTTCTGAGAGCTAGTCAAAGCTGCTTTCGCAAGTAAATTACAGCATACAGAAATCATTATATGTTACGTAACTTCTAATTAACGAATTAATTTTCATGCCAGCTGGCTCTTGAGTATTTATATTGGTTCAGCAACAAGGCTTCAACACGTGGAAACTTGAAATAGTAGATGCTGATAGTGACGTAAAAGCACTGACACATTTTATAAGTTAAAGGAACCTGCATTCAAATAACTAAGTTACATTGGGAACAGACAACGTCGGTACTATGACCGCCACCAATAATATTGTTAAAAGAAGCTGAAAGGTACTTGTTTCTGTTTCTATAAGATTATAGTTTGTTTTCGTTTAATGATATTGACTACAATAAAGTATTTAAAAAATATACTGATTATTGCACTCAACACACGTGGTATGATGGCATGTTCAATCGGATTGGAATTTATGATCTGATGCAGTTTCAATTCAATTCCCATTAGACATACCTTTAGGAACTTTCTGGTCTGTTAAAAATCTCTTGTCTGTAATCCTTGCTTTAGGATTAGTTGAAATTGTATCTAGAGGTACTGGAATTTCATATCAAAAGTTGTCCAGAAAGTGTCATTGCAGCAGTGTAACGGCCCTTTGAAAAGAGGCTTAATGTACGTACAACTAAGTCGGCCAGTTTTCTTACTCTGTTTATGGATCATGTCCTGGTAACACATAGGTTGGTACCTATTATTTATGTATAGTATCCGCTTTCTTGACGAATTCGTTGAAAGCATTTCTTCACACTGGCATATAATAACTTCCACAAATTAATTACTACGTATGATACTTATCCTGCTTCCATATCCTAGCGTTTACGTATCTTACAATTCAATACTACCATTATTAAGTAAATAGCTTAGAAAATCAGAGAAAGAACATACAATACAATCATGTTGAAGAATTAAATGTTCAAATCACGCAATATCACCAGCGACAAATTTAAGTACGTACAAGTGTATTGCAAGTACACACTTTGATATGCAAAGTTCCATGCAGCATTGAAATGTAGCGTACTAATGATCATTACCTAAAGAACATTTTATTTTATTTTCTTTGAACGAACTAATCTTAATGATTAAGCGCAAAAGTGATGGTAGTATAGCCATCTATTGATATCGGTTCCAACCTGTCTGAATTATAACATTAACAGAATTTTCGATTACATGATATATTATTTCATACTTGTAGTGTGATAGACAAAACAATATTTTCAAAATTAATTACACAGTACGTGAGTTACGTTCGAAGAAGCAGAACTTCTGCAAACAAATTTAGTCACGATGGAAAAAATTTACTGAAAGAAATAGAGAATTTTGAACAGACGGGACTGGTTAAAATATGTCTAATAATATCTTTATGAAGATAACAGAACTCCGTGTATTAGCTAAGATTTATTTAAAGTAGATTGCTGAAACTTAATGAAGCAAATAAGTGCTTAAATTATGCTTTTCAGATTATATACTATAAAAACGCATTAAATATTTGTTCTGAGCGTATACATTATAACGTTTTCATATTAACATATATCGAACTTAGTATTAATTCCTTCAACGACTAAACCAAATCAAAGATAAAGAGAAAATAACAGTCTATAACCTTATCGGACAGATATTTGACACATGTTTACATGTAGAGATGATTTCGGACAACGAAATAGTCCATTACATCTATGGTTACCAACGTTTTATCTAGCCATCCCGAACACATCGTGTTAAAAGGAAATAAATAAATAATATATATATATATATATATATATATAGGGTGATTCAAAGTACCAGTATCATAGGAAAATTCCGTTTTGCAGCAGTGTAGAAGGCTGAGAAAATCATGATAAAAGTTTACATAAAAAATATTCAACTATCATAATTGCAGAATTAGTGGCGTACCGAAAATATATCAGCTTGAAAATTTCAAATGGAAACTAGGGTAAATCTTTATATTTTTTGGAATAACCGTTAAAAACAAAACAACTTATAGAACAAATAATTTCCGATATTTCGTACGGTTTCGGAACTATAGCAGCCAAGACAGGAAGAGTACGTCACCAACGTCGTCAGTAGGCAATAATTCAGAAACTTCTGATTGTGGAATACTGAAACAAAAAAATAACATGGAGAATTTATCTTTCGTATTTGGGGAATCAGTGAAAAATAGGATAAACTTGAAAATTTAATAACAAAACTGGGGACAATTATCTAGATTGAAACATTACTTAATTCTAACAAATGATCATTTTGAAAACGTTGTTATCATCGCAGCGGTTTAGGATCTACTTTTGAGTCCAAACGTCCGCACCGTAGGACAACTCTGTTATTAATAATGAGAACATAAACTGGAAAGATTAATTATATTTTCGTTTAAAAGAAAACTCTGTTTATGGTTTCATCTGCCTGTGTTTTCAAGCACACTCGATTAAATCAAAATACACTTTTCTTCTTTCCTCTTTTTATTAATAACGGATTTGTCCTATGATCATGAACTTTTTGATTAACTTTAGGTCCCAAACTGGTGCGATGATTTCCGTATGAACATTTCTAAGAATTAAGTATTTTGTTCCAACTAAATAATAATTGTCCCCAAATTTCATTTGTAATTTTCAAGTTGGTTCCCACAACACGTATTTGCGGTACGTCAATGATCTTTAAAATACCATAGTTTAATTCCTACACACACACACAAAAGAAAGTTGTATCTTTTTTTTTGTCATGATTACATTTTTTTTTTTTAATTTTGAACAAAACCGGACTTAAGCGTCCCAGGAAAGGTCTGCGCGAGACACGGGATTTTGAGGGTCTAAACCGGGACAGTCCCGGTGCACCCTTATTGCTTTCAACGTTTTAGAATTCTGGTTCGAAATAATTAGACACATATTTCTGATTGAATAATGTCTTCTCTGTGTGTTCAAAAGAGAGTTCAGAAAATGTTAATATAACAAGAATGAATAGATTCATAAAAAGGGAACTAAACCTTAACAGCCTCCAAATTTCAACATATAATTCGTTGGGTTACAAACTATCTTTCTTTCTAATGAGTCTTGTTTAAATACAAGTCTTTATAAAATAGATTTTACTGTATTGTGCTAAGAAGTAATTTAAGATTTACACAATCAGTTTAATCAATTGGGATATTATATTTTGAAATCTCTTGTTCAGTAACAATTTTAAGATTGATAAAATGTATACTTTATAAATGAATGTCACATAATAAACATATTATTAAAACAAATATTGGGAAACATGCATTACAAAATGAGTTCAAAATAAAATCATGCACTAAATAGAAAATTTTAGGTGAAATACTCGCAGTCCTGGAGGGGAGGAAGGAATACTAAACAGCGCAATCTAGTCTCTGCTTAATATTTTGTATTCTTTGTGGGTTTACTTCTATAAGAAAATCCTACATTAAAAGTTATAATTATATCATTATTTTTGCTTGAACAATATAACACATTCCAACTTGCTGAGTTCATACATGACCTTATAATAGTTTATGTTTGATCAATTTCAGTAATGTATTAGTTTAAATGAAACACGTTTATATATTATTACCAGATCAAAGTAAAACACTAGCAATGAAAAAAAAATACAGTATTAAAACAAGTTATTCAGTGTGACTCAATGAGCATGTACGATAGTAACCTCTTTCTGTTTGAATTTTTACATTTTGTGTGTTGAATTTGAGCATAATTGTATCAACATCAGAAAAAAACATTGATATTGCTAGCTAATTTGCATATATATAAGATATCTTGATGTAAACGTGCTCAAGTTAGGCTATATTCGCCACTTACTAAACCGCAATTAAAAGGAAAGTCAATATAAAATCAGAATACATAACCTAACTAATGCGGGCCCTAGGAGGACTTCTACACAAATATTGCTACTTTCGTCCTTGGGGAATAATATTATGTTTAGAATTATTTCAAAGGTTTATGTTTTATTGAAACTGGACTCATAAATAATACTACCCCAACAGAACCAGGCAACAATCCAGGGAACCCACCTGAGTCATTTTTTAATTATTCCAGATTAGAAAATGAATGGTGTAATTTTCATTGATTCTATCTGTGAATAAGTTTTGATTAGGTTTAAGGAAGTAGTGTTTTGTTTGGAAAAAGAGAAGCAGGTGAGGAAGAAGAAAGGGGTCTTGGTTGTTCATTAATTGTAGCCTTATGCCTTAATATATTAAATTGGGTTCTCATCGTCCAATTCTTGGGTAATCCTGAGTTTGATAATCTTATAAATTGCTAATAGTTAGATATGTAGAAGTTTTCGATATGTGATGTTGTGGCGTACTATATTGTACTTCATAAGTTTTAGAAAATATCTGTTGAAAGAATCTTTTGTTCTTAGTTGAGTTCATGTAGTTTGTGCTATTTTCTTCTGTATAGATATAAATTGGTGTAATTTGAATGTTGTTGTGTTGTGATTGTTTTCTGATTTCCACATTTTTCGTGATACTCTGAGCCAGTACCACTCAAATCTTTCAATTGTGTTGATATTTATTTTTTAGTTGTATAATTCGTGATGATACATAAGCATTGTTCTTAATATATGGATAAAAAAATACCACAAAATGTTTGAAAACCTTTTTCGTGGTAGCGTGTCATAATATTGTGCATGAAGTTTTTTCTAGCTAAAGTTGAATATTATGACGCTAGACGTCCCTACGGACTAAGGGAAAAGCAAATATGGCATTTTTGTTTCCGATAGTGACATTGAGCGCTAACTGGCAAAGAACGCAGATGACAGTAACTCTGTATCTAGCTTGGATGAGATTCTAAGTGAAATTGAAGATCACTTCAGCGATGTAGAAAGTAAGTGTTAATTACGATCAAGATTTCGAAGAAACAAATATCAGTGATGGTTGCAGTGCCGATGAAGGAGGATTTTTTCCTTCATCATTCATGACATACATTGCTAAAAGTGGTCGAATGTGTACCAAAGAAGCTCTCCGTCCTACACGGAGGCTTATTCGTGAAAGGTCAGGTTTACGAACTTCAGGAAAGGTAAGCAGTATGACAGAGTCATTTTCTAAGTTTTAACGAAAGGCAGTTTGTCACTTATTGTTAATTAAATACACTAATGAAGGAAGAGGAGGAAAGCAGAAATGTTGCTGTAACCAATGAGACTGAAATGCTAGCTTTGATTGCAGTTTTTTGATGGGTGTAAATATCAACAACAATATGAACTAGCATGATTTATGGTCAAAAGAACAGGGTAGGTCATCATATACGGTACACTCGAATATATTTGCATTCAAGGGTCCTGTTTCTGGTAATCCACCAGTCACTCTTGTGTCGTACATTTTTTGAAACAAAACAAAGAAAATACTATTCATGCTCTCGACACAGCATACTGATAGAAAATGCCATGAAACTGATAAAAATAAGTCCGATATTATATTGTTTTATAACTTAACTAAAGGTGGAGTCGATTCAATTGACCAAAATGGCCTGAAAGTATAGCACCAAGAGGAACACTCGAAGATGTCCATTATCTGTATTTTTTTACCTTGTTGGATATACTTCGTATCGATTCATACACCATATACGTGTTGAATTATCCTGAGTGGCATAAAAGAATTATTTGTGTACATTTTAATCAGTATTGTGTTATTTCTTGTTTTTGACTATGCAGCTTGCAGCTTGTTTGTTCTGTTGAATTGTTGTTAACGTCCTGGGTGGGTGCATGAGCTTCCAAGGATGGAGTCTACAAGTTTTGGTAAGGTATATTCCAAAATATTCTTTCAGTGGGCCTGTCGGGAATTGGACCCATGACCTCGTTTATAAAGTGTGAGAGTACTAACCTCTTGGATATTCTAAAATCTCACATTCCTTCTAGTTGGGTATGTGAAACGTGTTCAGTATGTTTTTCGTTGGTACCATATAGGTTTAGCCCTATATCCAGCCTCCTTTTTAATAGCCAGACGAGGCTGGGATTGTACCTATGGTCATGCATATAAGAGGAGAGTGCACTAACCACTATGTTAGCCCGAAGGTATATTTAGGGTGATTTCTTTTTTCTCGTTTAAATGAGCTGTGTGTGATTTTTTAAAATTATATCACTATGACAAGTTTGTACACACACCTTAACATATTTATCTAATATACATGTAAACGTATGCACAGATGTGTGCGCAAAGATATTATATAACAACATTTGTGGTTTATTTTCTTCCCTTGCCTTGTTGTTTAAAAATGTGTGTGAGATTGATGATTGGTTCTTCCTTTTTTTTTTTAAAAAAAAATGATTGTTTTCTTATTGTCAATAGCCCTTGCTGTGAGCATGTTATAATTTTTTGGCCGTCGTCTGGTAGCCAACATATAAAAGAGAGTGTATAATTGGTACTGGCAGATTGGTAATGACTTGGTTTTCGTCATAGAAAACATTCTGACTTTGTTTAGCTCAATCGTCGTTTCCATTGATGTTGGTTCTGGAAAGGCTTCTGGTTTTGTACCTTTGTGTTTAGTGTCCGTGGTCTAGTTGCTAGTAATTAGCTGCCTTTTTTGGTAGTTAGTACGTTGTTTAGAGTCTCTGTAGGGCTTGTGGTAGTATCGTTTCTGGGGTCTGTTTCATTTGTTCGTGTTTGCAAGTCCTTTTTGGAAGCGTGTTGCTTGTAGTCTAGTTTTGAGGACACAATTGATCTTTTATGTAAAAGCTGCACTAATGTCCATTTGCTTTAGGTTTTCCGGTCTGCTGTAGGCAATCGTTGGTTGTTGTATTCGGAAGTGTTCCGATGAAGATTGCTTTGTTCTTGTTTGGTACCTGTCCAAAAAGTTTTGAATTGCTTGTTTGATTCTTTTTCGTGTGTTGGATGGTATTTCGTAGTAAAATGATCATGTCTATGTTTTTTGTCATGTTTTCTAAGAGTTTCAGACCTTGGTATCCGGAGAGCTCTATCTAGTTTTGTGTCAACATCATTTTGCTGTAGCCTCTCCTTACAAATAATTTGTTCAGCTCTTTCAGACGAGACTTGAGTTTTTCCTCCTTTGACATTATTTTCCTATATCTAAGACCTTGGCTAAATGGCGGTGCTCTTTTAAGTGATTTAGGGTGTGGTAAGTTAGAGTGTAGAACTTGATGTCTCGCAGTTGGCTTGTGATAAATGTATGTTATTAGTGTGCCTCTTACTAGGCGTTTTACTTTTAGATCAAAGAATTTACCTAATTTTCGCTGTATTCATATATGAATTTCAGCCCGCCTTTATTTGTTTGTAAGTGTTTTATGTAATCACATTTCCTTTGAGAATACCAAATTATCGTCTATAAATTGAAGCTTAATCATCGGTGTGTAAGGACCATGGTTTGTTTCACTCATTTCTGAGAGCACATAAATATTTGCGTAGTTGATACTGACACAAGCGTTCGTGGCGCATCCACGCTTTTGTAGGAAGATCCTTGAGCCGGAATGTATGTAGTTGTTTGTCGTAAGGAACTCCAACCCTTGTTTAAGGGCCTGAGTTCATGAAAGTGGTTGGGAATTTCGGGGGGGCATAGCTGTCTGAACCAAGGAAGTTTGTCGTTATAGAAATTTGTGACAAGCTCAATACCTCTTTTTGTGCCAATTGAAGGGTGGAGAGATTCAATGTCGCATGTATATAGGAAACATGGTCCATTTATTTTCTTGATTTCAAGTAGTTTGGTGAGAATATCAGTGGTATCACGTAGACATTCTGTTAATGCTGGTACTAGTTTCATCAGATAGTATGTTAAATATTTATCCAGTCTCCTGGTGGGCACAGCACATCCACTTGTAACATGTTTCCCATTTGGGTTGTCCTGTTTCTGGTCTTACAGGCTTGTGTATTTTGGGCAGTATGTAAACATTAGCCAACTTTGAGTTTTGTTGTTGGAGGCACTCTTTCAGGTAAGGGCTGAGTGCCCCCTCAGTTATTAGTTGTGTGTCTAGTGCTATTATTAATCTCTCTGTTCATTTGTTAAATTATGTCAATTTCTCTTCCATCAACTTCACTTTTGTTCAAAAGTTAGAGCAAGACCTCTTTCCTATAGTCTCTTTTGTTTAGAATTATTATGCCGCCTGATTTGTCTGACGGCTTAATAATAATGTTTTTCCTTCTCTTTAGTTATGTGAGAGCATGTCGTTGTGGTCTGGACAGGTTGCGTTTGCTTCTCTTTAGTATATCAAAATGCTTATTTAGGAGTTTACCTTTGTGTTCTTTCAAGTAGTTAATATCATATTTGGTTTATCCTCACCCGAAAATGTATAACTAGACGCCAAATTCACTTCTGGCTTCAACAGGCTAGTTTCTTGGCTTTCCCGGGTATTCCCGGACGCCAGGATACCAGTAACGCAAAATCGATCACTCCTATCCTTATATTTAGCAGGAAATTCGTTTTTACTGAACTCCCCCCCCCCCCCCAAACAAAACTGTAACTAGAAACCAAATTCAGTTTTGTGTTCAACTGTAGGTTCTTGGTTTTAGCGGGTACTCGTGGCGGCCATCTTGGACGCCATACTAGAAAATAGTATGCATAAAAAAATGACAACTTTTCTCATTTTCATCATTAGTCTTCAAGCTATGAAACTCACGTAAGTATTTACATTTCACAAAGGTTTTGCACGACACCCTATATCTATAAATAGCGACCCTTAGTAACTTTCGGACATATATCTAATTGCTTGATAAAGTTAATTTATGTTCAAACTTAGGAAGCAATTCTTTTAAAAGTTAACATGCAAACATGTATCTTAATAGTGTTTTCTAATTTTCAGTTTTGTTGTTTCTAAGAATGCTTTTGTTGGTATTCGGAAAGTAATCCATGATTTTATCTTCATCATCAAGTTAAACTTTATGAAAATATTTCTTCTCGAAAAATTTCCTAATCTCTTGAACGACGAGTGTGCCATCTATTAGCTTAACGATTACTTAATCGTGCAATCGTGTGTTTAACAAATCGATATTCTGTTTCGTTAAGATCCTCGACTTTATTATTCATCATTATTCTAAGTCATTAACCAAGAATTTGAAATGATCGAAAAACTAGTATGAATTAGCGTAGAAAATAATGCACCAATATAAAATACAGGTGGTGAACGATAGCACTGCCTTGACACCTTAAAACAAACAAAAACAATAGAGCCAACCACTGGTGGCCAACATTGACCACAAGGTGCGACGGAAAGTGGCCTAATCTCATACTTGCTGACCGTCGTGCACCAATTTGGCATACTTCTTAAATCCTGGTTATGGTTTCATGGTAGCTAAATGAATTGGTGAGAGCGAATTTCGAGGATGCGAGGTCAACACAAGGTTTATATATATCGCTTGCAATTATAGTTTGCATGAGCAAAACAAATGCCACTTCTCCGTAAATGTAACAGAAAAATTGAACATTATTCACACAAATACAACGTATTATTAAAACGACGACCATTCACAAAAAATCAGAAGAAAAACAACGCAAATAAAACATTTACAAGTACTAATTGATTAATTACGAAATAACGAAAGACTGACGTAATATATTGATCCTAGACTCCTACGAATTTAACTGACATTGAAATATGAGAACAATCGATCTTATATATAACTCAAAATATGATTTGCACAAAATATTCAATAAATATTTATTGAATAATTATCTTAATAAAAAAATAGAAAAATGTATTATCTAAGTAAAAAATATGAATAATTTGTGTGTCTTATACAGGCTGGACAATAATAATTTTCAAAACTCTATTAACTGAAAATTCTCATCAAAATAAAGATAAAATATGTATTTGTAATTTGTCATATTCCGCTTTGTATCGGAGCTACAGGCTACCGAAAGCGTGGGAAAATGGTTTTAGAGCTTGATGTTTCCAAAAATATTAACAGAAGAATTGCGGGGTCAAGGTACTCTCAAAGACTTACATCCTACTCTATCCACAAATGCATACTTCGAAATTGTGCGATGGCTACTCAAGGGATTCCCCAAAGGAACTAAGGGAATCCCATAAATTCTCTAAAGTAAATGTAGGCAGAAATGTTTATGATCTGAACGACTTTCCAGTAGGTTACAATTATTCGTTTGCGCCAAGTCAATACCTCAAACAGATTCCATTTGCAGACTGAATTTTTGTAAAAAAATAAATAACCAACAGGAGTCGGAGCTATTCTCCAAACTGGCATACATTCAACGAATTATTTATTTATGTATTTTTTGTGACTGAGAGAGAATGTCATTTCAACCCTGGATGGCGATGATTAATCATGTAAACAGGGGAGTATAGGCAGGGATGTAATGCTAAATTTTGAGGTGGGTATACGCTTCACTCGTTGTAACGAAACTTCTCGTTTACTATCCTGTATACTTTCTTACTTCATAAATTTTAGGTGGGTATACGCTGACGCCTAAAAACCTGAGGTTGGTGTACGCTGTATACCCGTTTACCCTTCATTACATCCCTGAGTGTAGGGTAATAAACGACCGCAGTGGACAAGTGTTCACAGATGTTAGGTCATGAGACAGAGTTAGAGTTCCGTGTTTGAGTCCCGACTGGGAATCAACTTTTTGAAATGTGTAGTTACAAAACAAAAGCTTAATGAAAGAGAGATGGAATATGGTCCTTAGTTACTAAAACGATCCGTGTTTGGTGTTTTTTTTTTTTAAATCGTTATAAGTGAATCTCAAAGACTTATTAATAATTATGAATATAAAAGGGAAGAAATAGGACACGGCTTGAATTCAGTTTTCATAAAGTGCACAATATTCCAAACACATTTACGCTTGACCGTCCTTCTGAAAATGTTGAAATTTGGCTATTCATCACGAAAAAAAAAAATACAAGAACGGTGAAGTGTCGTTGCGGTTTAAGTTGAAAGTTCATATATTGAGATTTGGAGTAATTTTGAGGGAATATTTGTTGGATTCCAAATACTAATATTTCGTAATGATTTGGACTTTCTGAAACAAATTATCATGCGTCGTTGCCAGTGCTCGAAGTGGGGACGGGGGCACGAGGGGGATACATTTTTCATTTTCGATTTGGAGTATCCCCTATCTTTTTATTAATGAAAGCTCATTGGCTTTATTTTCAATAGGCAATTGTCATCACTATGTCCAAGCGTACCTTTCTTTCTTAGCCCACTTATCCTGGCGTACCCTCAACTTTTCTCACCCACTTCGAACACTGGCACTCGTTGCTTGAAAACAGGGATCGTATGTTAATCTTCACAACTTGGTAGAGATTGATATTATTGGGTTGTATAGTGGTGACTTACAGTGCAAGTCATGGTAGTTGCTTTACCAAAATTAAAATTATTTAGAACCCCTCATTTTGGAATTACACAATTCTCCCTTAAGAATTTCTTGCTACAAATTTCAATACTTGAACTTTCAACTTAAAACGCAACCACCCTTAAGCATTCTCGTTTAACTTTCTTTTTTGGGTGATGAATAGGCATATTTCAATATTTTCAGATTCTCTAATCCAACCGTACAATTTGGAAGAGGACGGTCAAGCGTAAGTGTGTTTGAAATATTGTGCACTTTATGTCAGCTGAATTCAAATGTGTCTTTATTCTTTCTTTTTCCATTCATAATTATTAATAAGGCTGTGAAATTCGCATATCATGATTTCTATAAAAAAAAAAGAAAAAAGAAACACACACTTTGTATTTATGGATCGTTTTAGTAACCAATAACCGTATCCCATATCTATTCCATTACGCTTTTGCTCTGTGCTTTGAAATTTCAAAAAGTTGATTCCCAGTCGGGACTCAAATGCGGAACTCGAACTCTGTCTCATGACCTGCATCTGTGACCACTGCGGTCGTCTGTTATCTTATACTGCACTTTTTACATGATTGATCATTGCCATCGAGCGTTGCAATGACATTATCGCTCATTAATAACAAATAAATAAATAATTCGTTGAATGTATGTAAGTTCGGAGAATAGCTACGACTTCTGTTGGATATGCAACCACGCATTAAAAAAAAATAGTCTGTAAATGAAATCTGTTTGAGATATTGACTTGGCGCAAACGAATTATTATTACCTGCAGAATATTCGACCAGATCATGCACATTTCGGCCTATCTTTAAATCATATAATTTCCGGAAATTCCTTAGTTTCTTTGGGAAATCCCTTGCTCAGCCATCGCACAATTTCGAAGTATGCATTTTTGGACAGAGCAAGTTGGAAGTCTTTGTGGGTACCTTGACAGCGCAATAGTATTTTAAATATGCAGCACTAAAGTAAATTTTCCCATGCTTTCCCATGCCTGTAGCTCCGAAACTAAGCGGAATTCTACAAATTGCAAACATAGATTTTCTCTTTATTTTTATAAGAACATTCCGTTCCTATTGACATTGAATCTTTGTCCACCCTGTATATCGGGTTATATATGTGGACCTCAGAAGTTAAGGGGTCTAAGTGCATTTTGGAATACAAAAAGTTGGAGGTAATCTTTTGTATTTAATCCGAAATATATGTGACACAAAAAAAAACAAATTAACAAATAAACCTTAAAACATAATGTGTTACAGTGCCATGTACAAAATATGACATTTTTTGCCACATATATTTCAAGTTATAAATAAAAGATGACCTCATTTTTTTATTTGAAAATGCACTTAGACTCCTTGACTTCTGGGCTCCACATATAAATTATTACAAGGACTGATATCTTTATTTTAGTGTCACTTACATCTATTGGTTTCTAGGATTGCCATATATTGATACATAGTTGCTTGTTTGAAAATATAAAATTTCCCGTGAGAAGTCGTACAGTTACTCGAGTACTTGTAAAATTCTCAAATTAAGAAGTCTAAAATACGTTTACGAACCACAATTCATTATCTGTTAATATAAAATATTGGCGTTTCCATTTTATTGAAGCAGTTGTTAACAGCAATATATTTTGTCATGCAAATGGACTATTATTGTTTCGGACGAATATATATATTGGATATATTTCGGAATATATATATATACAAAATATCTCAATTTCGTAAAGAAACTTAAAGGCAAGAGAAGTTACACAACACACGTAATCAACATGAACATTTTGATATAGCTTAAACTATAGAACTTTTAAACAGTTCAGTTTACTAAATTTATAATTAATTACAAAAATAAAGTTACGCAGTTTATGTTTTATATCTTTGAATTGGAACCAGCTTACATATTTTATTCGCAGATTACCATTATTCACCGTGAATTAGTGAAAGTCAGTATTTCCTGAAGCATTTTGGTTGTACACAAGAATTATTTATTTCTTACACAAAAAAAATCGAAGATATTAGCATGACCAAAGACTCCTCGTTCTCAGTTGGGATACACTGTACAAAATAAGGTAGATAATTACTATTTCATCAGAAATAAGAGATTTTATTAATTAAAGTTTTTGCATTTAACGTAACAGCCAGACGGTTGAGAAAACCTGATGTTATCATTCCCCCTTTTGTTGTAAATATGGTCAAATATGCTGTGAGTGTCGAAAGTCAGGTAAAAACAAAATATATTGTTCCCACCTTCAGAAACGACTAATCTGCTCATGAGAAAAAACATCGCTTTCGGAAACATTGAATTGTAGGTTTGATTTTGTTATTTTCATAGCTGATATTACAACCTATAGATACGGGGTGAATAAAATATCTTGACAACTCTAACAGATGGGACGTTTTTTGGTTGATGACCATGACTTCTTGGGTGCTCAAAAACCTTTATGCCCTGTCCCAGTTTCTAAATGCTAACTTTGTTCGGAGAAGTACAACGATATGTAAACAACTTAAAGTATTGAATAATTAAAGGGGAATTGGTAACACTGACAAGTGTTTCCTCTGCGGCGCCCGGAGTGCTTCTTTGACAAATCCCTGTACCTAACGAACATGAATGCAAAATTTGGTGCAAATCAATGCGGACAAATTAAAAATAATATTTTCAGAAAGGTTGGCAACACTGAAAACTCAGGTGATTAAGAATACCTCTACGTCTTGTCCTAGTACTACGGAGATCGTATGCAAAAATTTGGTAGAAATTAATTTACGCATGCAGGTTAATGTAAGTTACAGATATATAAACTACAAATTTTATAACGGTCAGAAGCCTTAACGGCAAAAAAAAATAAAATTTAGAAAATACGAAGGTCTAAGAAGGTGTTTTCTCGGAGAACATTTGCCGGCCGAGCGGTCTGCGGCTGTAGGCCATCGGCTCCATGGTCCCAAGTTCAAGTCCGGGCAGGGACATGGGTGTTGATTTAAACAGCTAAAAGCGAATCGTGACGGTCTGCAGTCCAAAGATACTAGACTGGCGCATATAAAAATATAAGCTTAATGTAGAAAATAAAATGAGAATATTGAAGCAAATAATTATTTATTTACAGTGCTGCTGTGTATTTCTAACAAATCTGGTTTAGGAATGTCAGCAAACCGAAAAAAAAAGATGGTATAATGAGGTGGAAACACTGACAACGTTGTTCTAGAAAGCGGGCAATATTAGTGCCATGTTTTGTAGGTATATGTTGAATAGTGTTTGAGAGCTATAGAATATGGTGTAAAATCTAAATTAAAAATTGGCAAGACTAACAGCTATGTAGCTTGTGGGCCACATACTATCACAGTAGTCTTCTGAAGAGCCGGAGAGTATTGATGCAAAATTTAGTGTAGATATAATGGATAGTATAGAAATATATAAGAATCCTTTGCAAGAATATAATGTTTAAAGAAGTTGGCAACACTGACAACTTGGTGAGTTTTGTCAAATCCTTTCTTAAGGATACATGATGCAAAAAGTCCGTCTACAATTTTCACAGCTTATATCTACAATATGATGAGCGAGTGAATCAGCGATGGTTTGGGGATACTGACAAATTTACTTCTTGGCGGAGCATTGAACCGCACAATATGTAATGTATATACGCTGAACGGTGTAGAAGCATTTGTAAAAACTGTATTTTAGGTAAATTTTGAAGAAAAATCTACCTATTGAGATCGGTACCATGCCATATATACGGTATATATATACGCTAGCAGCCATAATTTTGAAGATATTTGAACCAACTTTTATTGTCATTTCTAGGTTAAATACATCGGCTAAGTTCGTTAATGAGCAAAATCGGCCCAAGGGGGTGGTTGGGGGAGTGGTTGAAATTTTGAATATATATATATATATATATATGTATCAGCCCCTTTGGAGTTTATAGGGAAACTTTGTCTGCATAAATTGTAGTATTCCCTAAGAAGTTTCCGGTGACACCAAAGATTCAGGGGTTGTGGGGGTACGAGTGAGGGTGGGGTGGAAATTCCAGATTTTTAAAACCACGTCTTTTTGGGCAACGTTGAAAAGCTCTTGGTGATAAATATATAAATCAATGTTTATTAATTTTATATAATGAAAATAAAATGATAAAAGTATATTTACTTAAAATGTTTTTTATTCTGCATTTACCTCAATAAATTCAATCAAAACCACCTCGAAATCTACCTCATCCTGTAGTCCTGACGAAAGGATTTTTTAATTTGACAACACTGACAAATCGAAAAAAATGTTGGAAAATCTTTTCTCAGGTCAGGCCAACATGCTGGAGAGAGATGGATGTAAAACTTCACAACTCTATCTGCATTAATTATTGGTTTCTGGTGATTAATCAGCGAGTGAGTTTTCAGTGATGAGTTGGCAACATAAACAATTTGAGTTCTTGGTAGAGCATACAATCGCATAGCCGTTTTCAAGAGGTTGCGAAGAGTATTTATTCACTCAAAGTTTAGTGTAGATATGATGAAAGGTGTAGAAACATTCTTAAAAACTGTATTTTTTTTAATAATGTTGTTAACACTGACCAACTGGAAGTGTTCCATAAAATAGTTCCTTAGCAGAACTCTACGTGATAGAAAAAGCCCATAATACTAAATTTCACGGCCTACACTTATTAATTACTTAGTACTGTTGATTCATCACTGAGTAGGCCTAAATGTATTAGTGATTTGTTGGCAATACTTACAACTTGTGTTATAGACTGAGAGTTCAACCCCAATCCGTTTTCTAATGGTGCCAAGAACTATTTAAACAACATTTTGTATAGATATGATGAATGATGGAAAAGAATTTGCATTTTTTTTTTTACTATTTAAATTTGGCAACGCTGAGAAACGGGGTGAATTTCTTAAAACTCGTTCTTAGTGGAAGGAACTGAACGTGATGGGGAATGAAAATATGTAAAATGTCAATGATCGATCCACATTAGATAATGAGTTCCGTTAATTAATCCGTGAATAAACGCGTCAATCAATTTGCTGTTTTTCGGGGCGTTCAACACCACAGTCCTTTCCTAGTGATGCGTAAGAATATTCATGCATAATTTTGTGTGGATATAGTGAAATATTCTAAATATCCAAGCAGTGTTATCAGGTTCCCGTAACGATATTTTCGTAAAGTACTGAACATTTTTCCCGATTTTTAAAATTTCCCGCTCACATTTAAAATTACTAAAAATTAAATAAAAACAGGAGTCAATCACAATTATTTACATGGACCAAATTTTCCCATTTTCCTTTAAATTTCCCTCAATCTGACAAAACTGCTTCCAAAGGCAATAACGAGCAGAAAATGGATATTTCAATTTTCTAACCACAGTTGGAGTTAGTATCTGTTATGAACCAGAGCAAACGGTGATCACGAGTATTATACGACAGCATGTTAGGACTGGTAATATCAATAAAATCTGTTCGCCAGTCTTTCATAGTAAATAGTTGGAGAAGAGTCCATCATGCTTTATTTGCAAGAATTATTGATATGTTGAAAATAGGTCTGAATTAGCTACTCATAATATAAAGGACTTTTTACCTAAATTACATCCCGAGTTATACGGGATAGCTTGCGATCCTAGTAGAAGACCGTATTCAAATTTTCAGAGCTCTGTCTACAGTAGTTACTGAGATGCATTGATAATTCAGTGAGTTCGTGATTTTCAATTTGATGTAATATATACTTATCAAAAAGATAATTATATACCGTATAATGCTCTAGATTATTAAAAGTTCATTTCATACAAAATCAAATATAGAAATATGTGTTCCTCACAAAATATGAGACATGCAGCTATTGACATAAATCTTGTTTATTAATTAGTGCGTTAATGTCTTTTCAGCAAAAATTGAGTTATTGTTACATTGAAACCCTACGTGATGCACACACAAATCAACAGCAATTACAATTTAGTACTGTTTATTTTCTGTAAAATGAGCTCAAATCACCGCGTAAATAAGTTCAACGAAAAAGCAACTGATTTCATCCGATAACTGCACTATAACCAGTGACATCTGACGATAACTGATAAGCAATCATTCAAATCACTTCAAATGAATTATTTATATGATCCTCATGATATGCTCCATTAACTCCTACGTAACTGATAGTGAAAAATAAATTGTAGAAACATAAATGACAGTAGTGGGGAAGAAGTGCAACATGGAGCATAATTCAATTCCGTAATCGTAAGATGTATTTTGTAGAATACAAAATCAAAATTAATATCATATTGTTAGTTCTCCTTGAAGTTATAATTTTTCATACAAAGATGCAGTGGTTAAAAAGTATTCGGACAAGTTCACCAAAGAGGAAAAACAGACTCTAGCACCCTAAAACGTGGGCCATTCCGAAATATCTTGCTCTTTTATGATAATGTGGATGGCTTAGATATAAATCTATAAAAATAACTAACACTCGATATACATGTAAGGTAACAGGCAAGGAAAGAGTGACGACTACGTAAATTCGTTGCAAAAAAAAACTTATTTGGACAACTCAATATTTCTCTAGAAAGAAATGTTCAGGTATCCGTTTGTGTACAAGAGCGTCACACAATCCACACCGCGTCAGGTATAAAGAAGCAGAACAGTGAACAAATTGAGTGGAACAAAATTCGAAGAACCCAAGTCTTATTGCAAATTAAGTATGAAAGCTAAAATGTACCGAGATATAGCCGAGATTGTTGGAAACCCATGCTCTAACATCATGAAGAACACATAAAACAGAGCAATTATTGTGGAACAGAATCTATTCTGGCCAACCAAGAAAATGAACTGCCCGAAATTGAAACTTAGGCCTATTTTCTTCATCTGTGACCACAATTCAAGGAATTAGTGCTAAAGATTTCGCTACTTCAGTCACCCACTACATATAAGTTATTGTTACACCACAAACAATCCAAAATTCACAGAAAAATATAGGATATGCCAGAATGTATTCTATACCACAATCAATATTTTTATGATGTAAACAACGGTAGGGCATAGTTTCCCACCAATCTTCGCTATGTCTCACGTCTGTACATTTTAGCTTTTTCACGTAATTTGAAATTAGTGTGGGTTCTTCCAAAGTTGTTGCACTTATTGTGCTCCCCATACTGCTTCTTTGCGCTTGACGCGGTGTGGATTACTTGAATACACTACGCAGACTGTCCTTGTACGCAAAAGGATACCTGGAACATTTCTGTATTGTGATAATAGACCACCTCGGGGGAACATTTAAAAGATAACAACAGGGACCGAGCTGAGGTTTAAAAGATAACAATGGCGCTGGACATCACGGGAAGTGTCCGAGCTGTCGGCACGGTACCTAGAAGTCAGGCGACACCTTCTTATCAGACTCGGTTATGGATGAGCAAACACAAGTAAACATTTAAAAATAACATTTATTGAAGATCATCGCTAGCTAAATTGAAGAATACAATATTATACAAACTAAACATGGATCTTTAAAGGAGATATGTCAGTACACCTCGTCGACGTTGAAGTTCTGAATCATGATGCAAATATGAATTTATATGCAAGTTTAAACATATTAAATATAAAATATCAAGAATACAAACGAGTTTAAGTTGAGCTCCAAATACCAAATTATACCGAATCAAATACATATACCATTTTAGTTAATTTAGAGAGAGCAACGCACCTTTTGAATTTAAGGTGTTTTGAGCTGTTGATATGTCGAATTAGATGCACTTCGTGTTCTAAGTTCAAATTATCACTTTCACTATAATGGTGGTATAATCGTGTTTAAGCCAAATATATTAAACTCTGTAATTCTTCTAAGTCCAAAACGAAGATTAATTTTGTAGATAACTGTTCGATGGAAGTTAACGCAGAATTTAGGCTGAAGCTGTAGCGCCTATGAGCGTCTGTCTGCGAGTGCGTGCGAGTGCGTAAAGAAAGAGGTGTTTGGTAATATTTATATTAGTCTATTTTCTAATTGAAGAAAGCACTGACAATTTTCATGTGGAAAAAGACGCTGTTCAAGGTGAAGCTGTTTACAATTCTTAAATCATTTCTTGGAAAGGTTCTTATGTTACTGTTCACATCACTAATAAGTTTCCAGGTTGTCGCGTGGTTCTAGAAAAAGGAAAGGTACACATGTTACAATACTTAGTTCTTGTCAACCAAGGTTAAATCGTGGTTTGATGGAAGGAGTTCTTTTCGTAGGGATTTATAAACGGGAATATAAATACTATCACAGTCATGTTGTTCTGTTCTGAGATATTAATTGTTACCTTGGAGCTTGAGATAATTTTAGCGTTTGAACATGATTCATTACATTATAGACGTAGAGACAAATTATAGAAACAATTCAATATTAAACAAATGTCTTACAAACTAAATACAATGTAGAATCAAATTTTAAGAAAATAATGAAAATAATAAATTGAAGTATGTGGTCATACAACAGTAGAGTAGTATCGATTTGTCCAAATATTGGACAATTTGTGCGGTCGTCACTCTTTCGTTGGCTGTTACCTTACAGGTGTATCGAATGGTAATTATTTCTATAGCCTTCTATCAAAGACATCCAAATTATCATAAAAAAGCAAGAGAGTCGAAATGGGCCTTCTCTTTGTTTGATATATTATGTTTTCCTCTTTACTGAACTTGTCCAAATACTTTTTTACCCACTGTATTTAAAACAGGTAATTTTGTTATGGAATTCCTATCAGTATGAAAAAAATTGCGAATGCTTCATTAGGGTTTGCTATTTTGAACAGGGTTGAACTCAAAGAACAAATTGAAAAATAACCAAGTGATATAATACTTAAGGAGATCTGTTCCGGAAGTGGAAAGTAGAAGAAAATTTTATGTAGCTTACTTTCATAGAGTAAAAATTAGTTTCAGTAATTGCAATTACATCTTAATCGTTTGGCAAAACACTACTAAATAATCATGTGTTCTGCCACGCAGAGACCAAGTGTTTGGATAATATATTTTAACAGCTTATTCCGAGATATGTTTGGAATTCTTTCGCACGGTGCTCTGTTCATTGGTAAAGGAGACATATCTTCGGCATTCCTGCTGTCAAACTCTACCAGGGTGTGTCATGGTTGAACGAGTTGACCTCGCCCACTGTTTACTTTCCGTTGTTTTCGGTGCACTTGGGGCTTTGGGACCTTACATTGCTGCAACTTCTGAAGTTTTATTTAGTATGTTTTCTTCTTACGGCACTTTTTCACTTTTCTGTAGTTCTTCCATCTTATACGGTCTACTGTTTATAGAGTTTGTTATATTGAGGTTTTGCGTGATCCCATCTTGGTCGAGAATCATTGAAATAAGACTATAGCTTTCTCCTAGTTTCACGCATAAAAGCCGAAAATCCTCTGTAATAATAACACGTGTTACTTTTGTAGGAAAATAATTTTTAGTATCTCTGTCTTGTTCTTCAAAGAAGAAAATCTGTGTGATAATAATCGGTGCATTAAAGCCCATGCGAGCGTTCTAAATGGATATAATGTAAGTCCACTTCAAGCTGTTTTTTAACAAATTGTACAACACGTTTCTCTGATTCTTCCCATGATTCGGATCGATTACAATCTCCAATATTCCGAAATATTAGATTATTTCTACGCTACTGATTTTCAAGTCGCGTAGAATGACTTATGAATGGTATAGTAATGGAAGATACATAACGTAGACGTGACTATTTCTATTATTTGCTACATGAGATCTTCCATCCTGACTTTATTTGGATCTATGGAAAATATGTTATATTTAAGTAATGATTAAATTTTGTTCCAATTTTTGCTATTTTAAAATACACGTTCCTTCAAATATATTTTCAGAAACTAGTTGAAGTTGAATACCTTGCCTTCTGGCGGATTATTATTAATCTACTTCTTAAACTACTCTGTGTACCAAATGTTTTTCACATGCATTCCCTAGATACTGAGGTTTCGTTTTATCCCAAAAAACGTTGCTGATATTGAAGAAGACATACTAGAAGTAGAATATCAGTTAATGAGAGCAATCTAACGGAACCAGATGCTGCAACATCTACTTATTATCCTCCATTGTTTAGCGGGTATTATATAGACCTTTGGAATATAGAGAGAACTAATGCATTGACAGAGATAAAAGTTTCCTCCCAAATTAATAGAGATGTCATAACTATTTACATTACTGGTATTTGTGTGACATCTATCCGCAATCTAAAGATCACTGTCTGTTGTGTCATATGGTATTTTCGGCTCCACGATCCATTAGCAAAAATCGAAGATTATTAGAATGCGGATAGATGCCAGAAACATGCAAGGAAATACTAATCACTCCATTATCAGTTCCTTGGCACTGTTTCTTCCCTCCTTGAATAAACCAATTAGGATTATTTTTGCCCATTAACTACTACTGTACATTCATGGTCATGTTAAATGGCTTCATTTACTGTTAATATACCTTTAAAACGCAGGTTTAGTTAATGTTGTAAAGCAGCGGGAATTCCATTGATTCATAGTAACAACTTGCTATGGTTGAATGGTATCGTGGTCGGTTTTGTGACGACTTTTGAAGAAAGTTCTATTGACTACGTACCTGAAAGGTTTTTTCAATACTGGATCTAGTATCTAAAACTATCAATATAGCGTTTCTACTTAAGAAATCTTTACTTAGATTTGTACTTGATATTAGTTACTATGTTTAAATTGTTTTTTTAGTAATTTGTATATTGCGTCCATGTTTAAGCTTAAGTTACCAAACATTTTCTATTAGAATTGAGAAATCCAATTGTATTAATTCCATAACTTCGGCAAACCCAGATATAAGTGGAACCAAGAATGAAACAACGCTACAAAGAAACTACAATGAAAACAATATTTGTTACAAGTTAATATTGCTGACTCATACAAATTTGTATGCAACACTTTTAAGAAATAATTAAAAATGGCAAAATAAATCAAAGCAGAATATATTTCCTAAGATCCATAGGTTGTGTTAAAGATACAAAGAACAAGAAAAAAAAAACAGAAAAACTCAGGTTTCTAAACAACTCAATGTGGTTCAGACTCAAATTTGTCATTAACAACTATTTCTCTCTTATCTATCTTGTCTGTGAATTGAGAAAAAACATCAAATATATACTTTATAATTTTGTCTCATCCTATCCAGACTCAACAAGACTCTCTTTCTTGTATATATAGTTCAACCCTTACCAATCTGTCCTTGTAACTCTCTGATGTCACTTAATCACTGTCGAATAATAAACAACTTGATGCCATATGTTTGGCTTTTGACAGAATTAACTGTAATCTTTATCTTTATAAATTATCTTCGGCATTCCTGCTGTCAAACTCTGCTTCTACAAGGGTGTGTCATGGCGGAATGAGTTGACCTCATCCACTGTTTATTTTCCGTTGTTTTCGGTGCACTTGGGGCTTTGGAACCTGACATTGCTGCAACTTCTGAAGTTTTATTTAGTATGTTTTCTTCTTACTCCATTAACATCCATTGTAAGTTCCTGTTATTTTTGAGGGCCTTTCTCACTTGTCGAAAACAACGCATTGTTCTCTCTGGACCTCTTCGAAGTTTGTTCCCGTTCTCTCTGGTTTACCTCAAGGCGGTGTTTTGGACCTTCTTCTCTACAGACGATCTCTAATCTTATCTCTGGTAATTTAAAACCGAAATTCTCCAATTTGGTGATGTCTGTAAATTATTTTGAGAAATTAAGCCATGGCAGGATTCTGTTGATCTCGAAAATTTAATCACTTACCTCTTGGATTGGTGTAATACATGGGACGTGAAAATAAATATTTCCAAATCTTCATTAAAAATAATCGAAGCGCATCCATCTAATGCATACGGAAGAATCTTATAGCTAAAATTTCTTCTCAAAGATCACGGATAACTTTTCTTTGCTGATTACGTAACCTCTGTAGCTAATATTTATATGCACTTTCTTGGTCTTCTATATACTAAATGACCTTCATTCGTTGAGTAGGTTCTACAAAACCTTCATTTTCCCTAAAATTGATTATTACTTCCCAATTTGGAAGGCGGGTAGAATTTCGAATATATCTCAAATTGATTCTTTCTTGCTGCAGCCAATAGAATACCATCGGTGCTTACTTAAGAAATCCCGAATTATTATCAGTTTCTGGCCTCCACTTCCTATCTTTCCGTCTAAAGTTGTCAGATATGATAATCGTTTCCAAGATCCCTTACGGGAATATAAAAACTGGAGACTTAATCTTTGCATGTTCCCTTGTGGAAACCGAGAAATAATAACCAGCTTTATTTTCTCATTCCTAGGTTAAGTATACTGTATCACTCCTTATTAGTTTGTATCAGTATTATTAACTTCGGTGTAAAATGTCTATTCTAACTTTATCTGGAGCTTAATATGTAAATAAACAAGCAAACTATTTACAAGTTATTTCCATATTTCCTTGTATTACAGTATGGATTACATGAACTGGCAATTTGACTGACCCGGAAAAATCATAAAAATGTACAAAAGTTTACTACAAGCAACGCATAAATGAAAGTTATGTTATTACGATGTATATGCAAACCCGTTAAAATATTTCACTATGTTAGACATAGGCGGCGAATAGGGGGCGAGAGGGCAGTTGCCCTCCCCCTCCACATTTTCCGAACCTTTGATTAGTGAAAATAGGATGCAGAAATTGCGCATTGAAAAGTGTAAAACAGAAAGGAGGAATTGCTCCCTGATTCTCGAGTAATTTGTCACCAACTGACCATACTAGCAAACAATTCAATTTATTAAGAGTTCATGTCATTTTTTTATCAGTTATTGTGAGATGTTACAAAATTAATCTTTTCACGCATGTTCAGTTCCAGTAATTGCATAATTCTACAAATCACAAAGTAAAATTCGTAAGTGAGAAAGTTGACATTCCCTACTGGCCATTTGTTGAATGCGAGTTATTAGGCCTATGTATGACATTTAGGCATCTTTGGCTTAGTTCGGGATAGATTAGGAAAAATATATAATGAGGAGTCGGCCAAGACATAATTGAAAGGAACCATTTCAAGGATTTTCCTGTGTGACTGAGGAAAAAAAATAATGCTTGTGGCTGGTGTGTTAAGAGAACTATAAACTGAGCATTCACATTCTGTTTTAATGCAATTGTTGTAAAACAAACTATTGGTTAGTAAAAAAAAGTACAGAAAAAAAAAGCAGGTCAATGGAGCGACCAGTAATCAATATCGGGCCCTCCAGTTGCACGTTACATGGCAGCGGTGATCTGCTACTGAACTGTTGCCGCAACAACCAATTTCTCTTATATTTGATATTTCTTTGACCTGGAATTCCAGAAGTATTCCTCAAATAAAATCTTCATGTAGAGGTGAGTGATTTGTCATTGTATATTAGCAAATGATTGAATGGTTCCGTTCAGGTCAGTGAAATATCAAACATGCAGAGTCGTTGCGACGATAATTTAATGATTTGACATCGATCACCTGACATGCAATTCTGTGGTATTGAAACTGACTTCAGATTTCTGCTTATTTGGTCTAATTCACGTGTTTTCTCTATCCCAGAGGACATGTAATCTCTGTTATGTTAAATAGAGCTTCGTAAATAGCCTAGAGCTGTGCTATGTTGGAATCTCTACTAGGTTAAACAGCATGTATCCCTGTGTATCTCTGATTTGATAAGTAATGCTATCTTTTTGGGGAGGGGTTTAAAAAGAGCTTGGTAGTCTTTTATGAAACCTCTGAAATGCTAAATAGGGCTGAAAAATGGTTCGTAGTCTTTTATGAAATCTAACCATAACAAATGCGACACGGCAGCTTGTATAGCCCTGGGAAAATAGACTTGTTGGAGGGCGTACATGTTATTTGGGTTTGTTAAACACTGTAAAATCTCTGGGTGTGGGCGGGGGGGGGGGGGCTGTGCTGTGCTGGAAACTGACATCAGATCTCTTCTATGTTAATAGAGGTTGAAAAAGAGCTTCGTACCCTTTTATGAAATCTCTGCTATGTTAAATAGGGTCTGGAAAAAGATGTCGTTGCCTTTCACGACAAAATGCGACACTGCATATCGTATAGAGTACGTTCTTCAGCAACCACACCACGGCGGCTGGGAACATAGACTCCCGAGTATAGGTTATAGTCTACCATGACCTCCTATACCCGGTCATGTAGGTTAGCTCGAGTATGGCCTTCAAGGTTGTGTAATATGGCTCGTAGTCTTTTATAAAATACATTAAATTGTGATTATTAAGAAAACGCGGCCAAGTGACAACATTCTACTCATAGCATTGCAGGAACGAATATTATTTTATTGTAATGACGTTTAATTATCACGTTCTAATTGCGAAGGAAAACGTTTCAAGAATCCTTTCAAACCAAGAATGGCTTTTGAATTTTCAGCTTGGACTCTTAAACAAGAATTGAGAAGGCGACGTGTTCTGGTTGTGATGGCGGTTACCCAGAAACAACGTTAACTGTGATTACGAAAGCTCGTTTTCCCAAGGTACACCAATTGTGTATTACCAGTAATGTTCTCTTTCCCTCTTTTTAGTATAAAAACGGATATACACAGTGAAATGCGCTTAATGGTTACCTAGCACCATGACAGTTGGTGCTATAATAATGCGATTTTATTCGGTAATTCATATATGACTTTTAACACCTTTATATCGGAGAGGCAATAGCGAACAGGTTATCTCCTAGGATTTCAATTAGGGAATGCAATTAGAGTTTGGAAAATTTCTATCAATTTTAAATCCTAAACATTTTTTTTTAATTGGAAGGTGTGTTTGAGAACTTGGTGGTGACACTATACTTTTCGAAGGGGGATATAGCAGTTTTTTATATAACTCTTTTTCTATATACTAAAAATGGAGAAATAGAGAACAGTACCGGTAATGCAGAATGTGTCCGGAGAAAAAAAAACGAGCTTTCGTAATCACAGTTAACGTTGCTTCAGGGTGACCGTCATTGCCCTCGTAATCTCGACTCAACATTCCATCAAAATTACGTTACAACCAGAGCACGTAGTCTTCTCAGTTCTTCTTTAAGAGATTTTAGAGTTCAAGTTGACGTATTCAAAAGCCATTCTTGGCTGGAAAATTTTCTTCAAATGTTTTTCTTTACGATTCGAACATGATAATTAAACGTCAATGCAATAAAATTAATTTAACTGGAAATTGTGAATAAAGCTTCGTTCCTGCAATGTTATTTTTATGGAAGAACAAAAGAGAAACGGTAAGCGAAGGGTGAGAGCGTTGGTGCTGCCACCTACAATTAGCTTTCACTAAACAGCCCCATTGCGAGCAGCTGGCCATGTACATCTACATTAATTTCTTATTTTCTTATTAAGTGATAGTACTGTTGTTACTAATGTTTTTATTTGACAGTAACTCATGCTGAAAATAAAAATAAATTATAGTTCATTAAATTATGGCCCGTTACACATGTGCTTAGTTATTTTCATAATTATGTTGCTATGTGTTCAAAAATGTAAACAAATATGCTTATAATATGTGTTTTATATGAACAAAAATGATAATCAATATTAAAAAAAATAATTACACAAAATAATATTCTACGTACTGCAATTAGTGTTATCCAAAAGTCAGTGTACTTAATTGTTTATATTCATATGCTCTTCCTATTAGGTGTTTATATTCATATTCCCATAAGTGACAAAAACCGAAAGTAGCGCCTATATCAAATTTGGTAGTTTTGGAACATATTGCAAATAACACGAACGCGTAACAACTTAAACAAGAATGAAGTGTTACAGCTATTTGCGAGCACATAATTTTATTGATTTAAAGATTTCCAGATACAAGACAATGTCAGCCATTTTACACCGACATTGAACCCGAGTCCTTGCAGTTACAATGGGAGCACCTCTTCCTGGCATTACAGTGTAATGTACATTTCATTATCTGATTTTCAAATAGAAAGGAATGTTAATTATCAAGTAAAAAATGTTTTACAACGTGAAAAGACTTATTTTTCAATTCCACGATGTTATCACCACAAATCTGAACTTCGATAAACAATTAAATTTTTAAAATGCAACGGCGGGGATTTATTTGTACATAATAAAATTACATAGAAATTATGAAAAAATGTGCTGAAGTTTAAACGTAGAAAAAAAAATACGAAAAACATTAAATTCAGTCAGTATTATTTTAAAACGAATATGTTTACTTAAAATCATTGCACCCGAAATTAATTTGTTAAACACATATCCTTTTATATTATCAATATAACTTTTGAAAACGCTAGTAGATTATATCATATTTTACATTGATACAGATATTCAAAGGCTAACTTGCACCCCGCACCACTTCTGACCGGCAATCGTTGCCCATAAAAATAATTGAAATGTAACCGAATTATTATTGATGTTTAATCAAAGCTCCAGTGGAAGCTAATGTTAAATATCACTTACATTTCTTTCCTCGGAGACATGGCGATTAATAGAGGCCAATGTGTAACATAAAATCTTATTGGATGTAAATTTTTTTAGGTAATGTCCTTGTTTGAGTGACCCTATTTTAATAATGTATCAAGCTCTACAAAAGAATAGTGACAATAGGTCAGAAGTAAAAAAAAAAATTCGTTTCAAAGTACATACAACCCTCTTCCAAAAATATAGTCATTTCAATGCGTGCTAACTAAAATGTAGTGTTCATATGTAGTTACCTAATTTTCCGAAGGATTCAAGAATGATTCAAAATCGGTGATTGTTAGAAGGGGATGTGTGTTATACATTTCCAACAATGAGCGATTCACTTCTACCAATTGTTCGTCTTAGCAAATACATAATTTTTGATTTGAGTATAAAATATATTATTTAAACTATTATTATTATTTTTTACTGTTTAGTGTAAAGTTATTTAAGCTATATAGTTGTGCATATACGATAATCATATAAAGGAATAGTAACGGTTAATAACGGAATAGTAACCGAAAAAAAAGATGAAAAGAGATGCGTAACCCAAATGACAACAAGAACAATAGTCAATGTTACTGATTATAGTGAAGATAGATCTTTAAAAATAAAGGAAACAATATGAAAGAAAAAAAAAGAAACATTTGGAACGTTGTAGAAATAGAGAAAAACTATATGAAATATTGAAGTGTACTGAATGGTGTAGAGTTTAGTTCTAGTGGCTACAGAACACAAATGTCCTTTGTTGTCCGTGCATTTTTGTAATGTTAACTGTTAAGGGATACAAAAGTTAAGAATGGTCGGAATGTGAGTATAAACAACGTGTATTAATTTGTTCAGTAAATTAGAATGCCACAATAAAAACGTTTATCATCATACAAGAAAATTTCCATATTTCTTAGGATGATTAAGGATCATTAATGAACATGTTAAATAGATAAGGACAAAGAGGAATCCTGTGGTAACCCTCTTTTAATACCGACATATTTTGATAATATATTAACTAATTTAGAACTAATTACTCTATTGTGTAGGTAACATGTTTGTGTCGTATTGAACGTTTTACCTAATAACCAATGATAATATATCTAAGATATCTCTTCCTTTTAATGTTAAGTAAGTTTAATGAATAACATTGTTTCTGTACCGCAGTATTTGTAAAACAAAATATCTTGTCTAATAAGGGCACTCGAAAACCCGAGTGGGTACCGGTACTTGGAAACCCAAAATGTTTGCAATGCATTCCACAAGGTATTTAATGTGCCATATATATATATATAAGAACAGAAACTTTTGCTTTTCAAAGTACATGTAAAGTGTGTGTCTTTGAAGCAATCTCAACTCCAGAAAATTTTACGGGAGAGCCAAAATAAAATTTATGGTTGTAAACAATAGTATATGAGTACTTTTTCCTTGTGGTTCCTACGCAGGAAACTACAAGATACACAGAGAATTATGGGTTTACCTGCATTATACATTTTGATGTGCATAATTCCAACAAAATTTCTGTTCCAGAAAAAATATCAGATAGCAGCTTTTACTTCTAAGCCCCACAAGTGCTACAACTTAAAATGCAAGCTTACGAATTAAAAATGATTATTGCCAGCCGATTGAATGTCACTTTAGTAAAAAAAGAATATTACCAGAATCCAAAGTAGAGATTCGAACTAAACTGTTTCTGTAGAAGCGACATTATCTCGATAGTATTTATTATATACATTGTGCAAATTAAACAATTCATATTCCATGGACATTTGGATAGAGAATGTTTGCATATAGTCTCTTATTGGTCGGAAACAAAATAGATCCAGCGGTTGATTGTATCTTGTGAATTTTTCGTGAATGTTTTTAATCTTGCAAGGTTTTTTTTTAACACATCTTGAATTGATGGCTTCGAAGAATCAAGTAGTAGAATTCTCGTCTTTCAATTAACGTTTGATAATAGTTTCTGAGCAAAGACAACACAACAGTTCTTTCTCTTCTAATTTGTACATACATGTGGTCTTTGTAGCATTGTTTACTTCTGAATGTGATTATGCGGGTGAACAAGCAAGCAGAAATGTTTTGACTTCAGCTAAACATATAAATTATTAAGTGTGAATGAAAAGGTACGAATGTTTATCTTTCGGACAGTAATGTGAGTCGACCCTAGCGCTTATACTTCAGTGCAATGCCTACCTAGCAAACTATTCCGTTACATCACAATAGTACGGAAAGGGACCTTACCAGAGGTAAGAGTTCTACTGGATTATCTTGGATAATATGTCACCTTTATCGCTCTGCTATCTATCAACTATTGTGTCAATTACGTGGTGTAGGATGAAGAGCTCTTCCAAGATATTGATTGACAGCTCGCCGCCTAGCGTAGATGATGGAGCTAGTTAATCGCCTAGCTTAAGGAATACACCACTCTCAACGAACATGTAGAAAATTCATAACTTGTTAGACAGTTGAAGAGACTAGTGCGAAAAAAAAAACATACAAAAACAAATTAATACTATTTAGCACTCGCTAAACAATTGATTATAATTAATTTAAAATGTATATGAATATTGAAAATCATTGCAAAATGTACACAACGATAATGCTGTTACCAAGATCAGGAAATTGCAATAATTCAAATGGCATATGTATGCTATTATCTGTTGCAATATCTGACTTAACCATGTACTTGATTATTTGTGATTGCGTGTTCTTATGCGACTGTTTAAAAATGTAGAATGTTTAATTAACATTAGAGTTTACACACAAATATTACTGTAGATGATACTTATTTAACAGCTATATCCTCAATTCAGAAAAATTAAATCTTTAGATTGTCAAAGAACTATGATGTAGAATTCAAATTCAAAATATCACCATCTATTGTTCGACAATTTAAATTGTATTTATGGTTTTCAGGCATCTAATGCTTAGGCTGGATCAGGGGAGGGGTAAGGAAGCGAGAAGGTGTTGACCAAGGCCTAAGTTGAATGTACTATCCCAGCAATTGAATAATGGGACTGTTGAAATATTGGTACCCAAATTAAGATATTAGTCTATTATTATAAAACTAAAATTGACATAGCTAATACTTATTCGTTTCTAGCAATGAGTTAAAAAAATCCCTGCTAATTTTGATCGTAAACTGCAACTGATTTGTAGGCTCCTGGACGTACGTATGATAAAATATTTCGTTCCATGTTAAGTTTGTAAAGGTAGAATAACAGTTCAAGATGGAACCAAGCTATGACGTCATAAAGTAGTGATGTCATAGCGAAGGAGCAATATGTGCATAAAAGCGTTGTGTAATGCGTTTTTTTTTCAGTAATTCTTATGGAAATAACACAAACACAATGTTATATCATGATTAAACCATACACTCATCCCAATAAAGTAATGCTGATTTACAAGTACGTGTCGTTAAGTTATCCATATGAAATAAAATCCACCCTATAGTTATGCTGAGTAAACACTATTTAATGTTATATCATCCGTATATCATGTACTTACACCATTTGCGAGCATAGGAATTTCACGGTACGTAATGTTATATTAACAGTAATTGGAAATTTGAGGAGTATCTACCAGTTTTTGTGGGTAAGTAAAAACATGTTGGGCATCAAAATACGTATTTTAACGAGAAAACAAATATATCTATAGTAATGAGAAATCTTGTAAAAGCATACATTTTTCATCGTAGCAATGCTCTATTCAACTGCGAATAGCTGTCCATAATCATTTTATTACTTGTAACGGGAAAAACAGAGTGAACAAATGAAACGTGTGGAGATTACTTATATTGGTAATAGTTTAGGAAAAGAGCTCACTAGAGAGAGAATAATATTTTAAAACACTGTACCGCAATATGAGTACAGAATATACTGTCGTGAACAGAAAAATGTTCATAACGGAAAAATAACATTATTTACAAGTTATAATTAAATTAAATTGACCTAATCTTCAACTAGTTATCTCTGAAGAATCAATCCTACATATGTCTTGTACTTTAATACGATCCAGCGCTTTAAAATATTATTTCCTCTCTAGTAAGTCCCGTTGCTAAACTATTACTGATATAATAGTTTATATGTATCCTTGTCCACCCTATTCCCTTGTCCACTCCGTTTTTTCGTTACAATAAAATGGTCATGGACTCCCAACTCAAACGTACATTGCTACAATGATAGATTTAAGTTTTTGCAAGGCTTGACAGTTTAAACTTTCTCATGAAAATGCATATTTTGATGGTCAACATGCTTCAACTTACCCAGGAAAACTGTTATACACTCCTCAAGTTTCCAAACGGTTAATATACCAATTGTTTTCTCATCTGCATTGGGACCTAACACTTGATTTTCCTATTTCTTTTAATGAGAACTCTCGTTTGAAACAACAATTGTTTTCCAGAATTCTGACAAGAAAATGAAATGAACGAAGTGAAGACCGCCAATGCTGAACAATGAAGAAAAGCCCAGATCCTTTCAGCATATAGAAAGACAACGTGACAGTTTCTGTAGAAAATGCCATTAAGCATGTCATGTTGTCCTTACACCAACAGAGTAGACAATATAGTAATTACATTTTAACATTACATTTTCCTCGTACACAAAATGTAAAAAATATGCGAGCCTAATATTCATTTACCAGCACTGCTTTCTCATATAATAATAAAACTAATGTAAATTATGCCTTCTTTCATATAAACTGCGTGAACACAAAATACCTGTTGTCCATAGAAAGGAGCTAGAAGACACCATCTACTTTTTGCTTTAATTTTAAGGCCTTTAGGCAAATTTGGCTCAGGTCGAATGGATGATGATGGGGTTAGAGAATTTGTGGAATGAAGAAGGTGGGATGAAACGGGAGAACCCTAAGAAATTTGATAGTCCTATGAAGTCCACACGATATTTGTTCACCAAAATAACCCACATGGCATGAACTGGGATCGAACCGCGTACTCAAATCAGAAATCCGAATGACGACCCCGACGGTGACCCGACAAACTAATACTCGGAAAATAGTTGAGGAAAGGTCGGCGCGACCCATAAATGGCGTTTGGTCATCAGACCATTTTTCGTGCGCCTGTTGGTCCTCCGACTTGCCAGCATTACGGTGCAACCCAGCCCAGTACCCACCCGCTGAAGTTCGCTCTCCTTCGCCGAAAAAATGTCGCATAAAGTGCTGGAAACGCACCAGAGATGAGCGCAATACCATTGAGCAGCCGCGACCCCCACATCCTATATATTACTTTCACTTAAAATCATTATTGGTGTATTGAAAGCAAAAATAGGAGTAAACAATATTCGTAATATAAAAACCTTTTTCACTATTTCCAATGGAAATTAACCCAAATTTAAATTACCTGAAGTCGGCTACATACTAAGGGTCGCCTAAATCAAAGGTGTTAGTGTTAGAGTCTCACTCTACATAGCTCTGAGAATTAGTCTAGGTACCATCGTACAACTTGGTTAGCTAAACTGTGGAAAACTCTCAACAACATCAGTCGAAATGGCCAGCAGCAGACTTCAACACATATCAGCTAAGGAAAGAATTGTCCAAGATAATATATAAAAAATACTTTGTGTAGGATTTATACAACAGATTGTCAATTTTAGATAAGGATACAGTAAGCTATGTCCAACTAGGAGTTCAACATTCAGGTATGTGACAATGATGAAAAGTATGAAATACTCTATTTCTCATAGAGTCAGAAAGAGAGAGTAAGTAGTAATGAAATTCCTGAAAAGTACTTGAAAATATTATTAACGGAACTTCCAAACAACAAAATCTAAAAGAGGAATACCACTTTATTTTATAACAGTCCAGCACTTTCCAAAGAGGATATAAAAGTAACACACAATAGGACTCTAACATTGCTCTTTCTTTTTTTCCCACTCCACTCTTACTCTCCTATCAGCGCGTTAAAATATCTCTAAAACATTTCAGAACAAGACAAAGATTGATGACCTTGAAACAAACAAAAAATGTAATAAACAACCTCATGCTAGAATATCTCAAGTATTAAAACAACTACTGGACGCTAGAAGACAATAATGACGCCGAAGAGGAAATACAGGAAGACGGAGAGAATGTCTTGAAGGAGAAATAGAGAGAATAAAATACAAATAAAGAGTGAAATGGTAAAAGCCAAGAAGGGGAGAATAATGGAAGGAATGGGATATGTAAGGACAAATAAAGGGCGATAACACTCACTGAGAATCAGGCGAGAGAACCTGAAAAAATACGAAAAAAAATCATGAAAATTTAATTTTGTCTTAAGCGTAATTTCTTTCTGTTTGTTTTTCTGGGCGTGAATGAGTGGGCAAGAGGAAAGACGGAGAGGAAAGATAATAAAAGGGGAGCGAAGAGAGAAAGAATATATAAACGGTAAGACAAATACACACAGTTGTCTCACAAAACGAGTTCTTGATTTTTGTATCTTTTTTTTTTAATCAAACTTGCTTGTTTCTTTTCATTCTTAAATTAGCGTGAAATAGTATAAAGTGAATTAAAGGCGAAAAGTGAAAATAAAAGGAGAAAAAACGGAGAATAACAAATAACTAAAATGTTTCTTAAGATATGGAAGAAAAAGAGAGCGAAAGTGCATGAGAATATATATATATAAAATAAAAAGGTCCCTGTATGATTTTGTATAATCAGCATCACTACGGCCAGTCTTCTGAACTTCCATCCTTCTCGTAGGGCACCACTAAGCGAGAAGAGAAATTCTGAACAGATGCTGCTTCTATTCTTCTGTCTTATATCGCGAAACATGTTCGAAATTTAACAAAGAAAGAGGGTATTTACCTTGCTCCCTTTTTACATTTATTTTATGTAATGACATGTCAAGAAACTTGATATCATTTCAAGGAATGTGACTGATGCAGAAGAAGAACAACAATATGAAGAATATAAAGCAACCTGCAAACGATAGTAATCGATGCCAAAAGAAAGAAAATATAGGTTGTTAAAAAAGATGGTAACGTACTCACATAGCAGAGTACGTCCCTGGGACGTCCCATTTAGATCTCATTACCGTCAAAATGGTCCTGCTCAAATAGCGATGTCCTAATGACGTCCGTGGGATAACTCTGTGGGCAATACAAACAGTTCATCCCGTATGGAGGTCCCCTGGATGTCCCCCGGAAAGCCGTGCGAGATTACTTACCTGGAATTTCTATAAATTATATCGACCTTACTATTATTATTATTTAATTAATTATAACTATACGAAGGATATGCCTTCGTATAGTTATACGAAGGATTAATTATAACTATACGTCCTATGGATGTAAACGGGACTTAAACAGGACGTCCTACGGATTTCCCGATATCCTGCCAGGAGATCCGTCAGATATCCCTGGGACGTCATTTTGCTATGTGGGTAATTACAACATATTTTTTAGGAGAACGAATCTAGTTATTTTCCTACGGTTATATTTAAAGACAATTCATAACGGAACTCGTGGCAAAAAGTGACAAAGTTAAGAAAGAGGCAGATGTCCAAACTTTCTAATGTAACTTCGTCAGACGTTTGGGAATTTTACTCCGCAATGAAAGTACGTAGATATATTTATGAAACAAACAGCAGACTTTAACCCATTAATGCGATGTGGGCCCTACAAGGGTGTGTTCATGAAGCATAAAATGGACCTTATCGCACTTGGTACATATTGGTTCTACATGGAAATTACATGGTGTGTCCATAAACAAGATAATCCAGGGATTTACATGAAACATCTTAATTGGTTCTGGAAGGTATTATAACCATTTGACTGAAATGCAGTGTAGTGCATTCGTGGGAGTAACTTTTTTTTTGTCCTCAGGGTTCGGAAAATGGATTTCTGATCATGTGTATTGCTTTGCTTTGGTATAAATATATGACTAGTACTTTGGTCTAGTCGTTAACACGCTATATTTCTAACAGAACGAATTGTGTTTAAATCCCGCTTGAGGCTTGTATCTTATCTTTCATTTTAAGTATCCCTAAATCTTAATTACGTCTGGTTCATATCATTCAAGTTTCTGGAAGTTTCCATGTATGTTAGGAAATATCAATGTTCTACAAAAAAGAATACATTACATATAAGACATTCCTCCTAATAACAGTTATTAAAGATTAAATTGACTTACAAACAAAAGAAAGTACAATCTACATGTAGCTTAAAATTATTTATGATATACAAAGGTCTCCAACTGCAAAACTACATTTATAAGCATTTCATTATGAACAATTTTAACATACATCAGGCCAGTTGTGGCCCATAAATATAAAACATTGTGTGCTGAAAGATTTTCAGAAGTTCGGGCTTCGATCCTCAATGATAAGTTCTGAAACGTCAGTTTAATCTACCGAAGTTTTAGTTTTGTGTTAAAAATGTTATTGTTGCCGCTGTTAAGCAACGCTCCTGACACCATGTATGCAACTAGACTGATATTTTCACCAGAAGTGTGATACTCAGCAGACCGACAACTTCATGCGATAAGTCTCATATCCGAGCTCAGTATGAAATCAGGAGTTTCAAAGTTTCGTGAGGTTTAAGTATCATATATATTCGATCACAAACATTTAATTAAAAAAAAGTATTATATATTACAGGTACATTAACCAGTGAAAATGTAAAAAAAACTCGCTATTTCATAAGTCTGTGTATTATCAAGAAGTTCTTAGTACGAGGAGGGATTTCTTTCTCACTAGTTGCTTTCCCAATACACCCTACAACGTTTCCCGAACCAAGCTGCTGCATTTCAAAGCTGATCGAACAAATGGTGTATATAGGTTGACTGAAAAGCAATACAGTTATTGCTTCTTGTAAGTGTTTTCCTCAATACGAAATTTATACTCTTTTATGAACATCAGGAAATTGATGAATAAAAGTTTAATAGATCCGCGGTGGTACAGTGTTAGGGAACTCATCTCTGGGGTTATCGGTACAATGCCAACTTATAAAATGTGAATTTTGCTGTGGACAAATACTAAGTGCGTGGTTTTTCTCGGGGTTTTCCCATTTCCACACATTCCTCATTCCACCAATTCCCCCATATAGCGTGAGCTGAACTTTCCTAAAGGTCTTAAAATGAAATTCATTAAAACTTAAGAACTAAACGTTGCTTCCTAAATCATTCCATTTTGAAACTTGTTCTACTTTGTCTTCAACAGTATTTGTGATCAGAGAATATTAAATTAATTATGTTTTTGAAGGTCGCTATTTTATATTTAATCATTTTTTTAACCTTATTTTATTTATTTATTTAAAGTGCATATCCTAGATACAAAATGTGGTATGCATTTCACATTAAGAAGAGCAAAACCAAAAGTGAAAAATAACAAAAACAGAAAAAAACAAACTATAACTGAACAGAGAAAAAAGTAATAAAAAATACTTTTTAAAACAAAACTTTGCTGAAACAATTCGTACTAATAAGTAAATATTAAATTTGTTTATACATGATTAGAAACAAAATCAGCTAATTACAGAATTTATAAAGTGACTGCATATAAGAGCACGCCACATGCTTTACTTGTTAATAATGCATAAACAAGATTTATTTATTGTTTAAGCATGATATTATTTACGATTATTATTTAATTATTATTTCTCAAGCTAAATGTATGCCACAAATCCTAAAGTGTTCTGCAACCAGTCAACAACCAAAAGTGTTGCAAACTAATATTTATTTTAGAATAAAGAAACGCATACTTAAAAAAAAAATGCTTTTAAATACATAAATAGAGAAAAGTATCAAAATAACAACAGAATATTGTATGGTCAGCCAACTTACGCCATTGTGTAAATTTTCATCACAAATGACTTAAATTAACATTGCGATATTTGAGAACACCACGAACCATTCTGATCTAAAGGAAAATATGAAAAAAGAATAGATACAAGAAAATGCCATGCATACGACGTAAACATAGCTCACTTTCATAAAGTTTCGCAAAGGCAGTTTTAGAAGGAAAATTCCATTAGGGTTGATCAGTGAGTGATAAAGTACGGGAAGTCTGATTAGGATTGATTGATTACATTACAATACCGAAAACTAATAACTTTAAGCTCGAATTGAGTACACCTGACTGCGATGTATCGAGGTTCACATCAACAAAAACTAAATTTCTCACACGCACACTTTTCTGTCATACTGGACTCGGACTAACTGATGAAAGCTAGGGGTGGGGGTGCAAGCAATAACAAGTGTAAACAATGGTGGGGGTTACAGTTTGCAACATGGACGATTGTCGTTCAAAGAACGAACCAAGTTTCGTCTGAACGTAGTTCAGTATTATAGATTTTAACAAAAGAACTTCGATATATAGGGGTGAGGTACCAAGCCAAGCAAGTATTAATATTTAAAATATCGAGATTTTCCTGACCAGTTCTTCGATATATATAGATTTAAAAATACACATGGGAGTGATAGCAAGTTCAAGAGGAATGGAAGAACTTCGATTTATCAAGGAACTCGGTATATCTAGGTTCAATATATCGAGGTTCTACTGTACAAGAATCGTGGATTCTATAGAGATACATTAAAAATACAAATTTACTCAAATCCATATTTTTTTACTGAGGAGCACTAGCTCAGTATGAGAGAGTTGGGGTAACATTCGGGGCCCATGGGTTGAATCCCAGTTGAAGACTCTCCTGCTGAGGGTTTTCCTGGTTTTCTCTTTAGTGGCACGAGGCAAATGCTGGGATGGCACTGGCACCTTCAACTTAGATCCTGGCCGACGTCTTCCAGCATCCTGACCTGAGCCTGAGATGACTAAAACCCATAAAAAACTCAAAAAATAAAATCAAATAATATTTGTGTATGAGGTTGTATATGGAGCATGCGTAATAAGCTACGTGAATTATTGACTATTTTCATACGTTTTTCTTAACTCGCTTTAAGTCTCTCTGTTCGGTACAAAATATAACAAAATAACAAGAAATAAACTAACTTCCTTGTCTGTCTGTTCGGTACAAATTTTGCAAGTGAGTTTAAACAAACTTCCCGATGAGTTAGAGACTTGAAACTTTAAACATAGCTCCGAACTGGATCAAAATGTAATATTAACTTATTACATTTTGAAAAAGCCGCCATATTGGATCTAAAATCGCCACAATATCCATTGTTTTACAGAATACACAGCCTAAACGGGTAGAGAAATAAAAACTAAATTTGGTATAAGGGTACACTATCACCAATAGCTTACGAAATTTTTATCAAACGTTTCGAATGACGCCATCTTGAATACAAAATGGAGGACAAAAATACGAAATGCATTTTCACATCGTTTGAGTTAGATATATGAACTTTGGTATGAAGGTACATGTTAACAAGATATTACACAATGTTTAAAAAGTCCCCATCTTGGATCCAAAATGGCCGCCAAACCCATTGTTTCATAGAATACACAGCCTAAACCGCTGGGACTGGCAAAGGAAATTTGGTATGAAACTACATTCTCACTAGGAGGTTACGAAAATAGTACCAAATTACTCCAAAGACACCATCTTGGATTGAACATGACGGACGAAATATTAATTACGAAATTTGGCATAAGGTGTAGCTTAAAAAAGGATAATTTAAAAAAAGGGTTTTAAAAAACACGTTTTTAAAGATGGACTAAAAAGTAAAAAAAAAATAATCTTTTGAATCGGAATATGAAAACTTGAGTGCTCTTGATTATCTTATCATAAATCATAATACCGGTATCTAAAAGATCCCACGCTTTTATTTTCCGATTCATTCTATTTAGTATTATTTACTTTTTAGTCCATCTTTAAAAAAATGTTTTTATTCTATATGAAAACGTGGAAGAAAGTGAAGTAAATTATGAAAATTGGTAAAAAGGGAAAACATGTAAAATATTGGAAATTTGCGAATTGCCGTACAGAAACATTCAGTAAGAACATTAGCATCTGTATGAACTTATTCGTACCAAAAGGACATATTTGATACAGGTTAAGAAAATGAAGATAAGATATAATGAATTATATGGGCTGTTACTGTACTGTGGTTTTCGCCCTTTCAGATCGAAAATGAAGATCAAGCCCTAATATCAGGTATACATACTGCACTTTGTCACTAATAAATGAAGACAAGAAACAGAATATAGCAAAATTCACGAAATATTTAAAAACTGCAAAGAAAGTAAAATGGACCAAACTTAGATTTGACAGATATAAAAGTAAAAGGAACAAAAAATAAAGAAGATGAAAATAAAATAAGAAATAAATGTAAATAAATAAATAAAGAAAGAAAGAAAGAAAGAAAGAAAGAAAAGAAAGGAAAGGAAAGGAAAGGAAAAGAAAAGAAAAGAAAAGAAAAGAAAAGAAAAGAAAAGAAAAGAAAAGAAAAGAAAAGAAAAGAATACTCTTGAGGACCCAAGGATAGGATATGATACAAACACAATGAGAACGATTCCCTTGAGAAGCCTACACAAATCGTAATGCCTGAAGGAAGCAAGGAAATCGGCGTGGAATAAAGCAACTTCTGAAACTTTAGAGGGATCGAAAAGCAGCAGCCAATGTTGAAGAAAAGAAAGAAAAAAAGATAACAAACAGAGAGAGAGAGAGAGAGAGAGAGAGAGAGAGAGAGAGAGAAAGAAAGATATAGAGAAATGTCTCTTTCTCTGCAGCTCTCATAAATTCTCAAAGATGTACTATCTGTAAACAACACATTCATTTACCATGAAGCAATCACGAAGTGGTGATTGCTTCATCCTCTTTTCCTTATAATTAGGTTTCTTTTCTAGTCATCACTCTTAGCTTCAATCATCACCGTGTGTAATTTTTAGATTTCAATTCCAGAATCACACACGTGTCTAGTACCATTGACAGTCAGCTTCATCGACGTTGTATTCCAAGTTGTGTCAAATATTTGAACATTTAAATCACCGCTTTTAATCACTAACAAGTCTTAAAGGTGACTGATACTATGCACATATTAATAGAAAGGGAAACCTAATGCTTGGGGATTTAGTTTTTAAAAAAATCTATAGTTTTGGCACCTGTGAGTCAAGTAAAACTCAGAAAATAGACGAGCTGACCGAGTAAGAGGAAAATATTCAAATTAATTGATCATTTCCTTCACCAATGTAATAATAAGTGAAATATTCGTACGGAATATCCAATATCGAAAGATATTTATCTAACATCGATATTTTATTTCCATTGTTTATTTTTATATAAAGGATATTGGATTTTCAACGACTTCTGAATATGAATGTTCTACGTTTAACGTAGATAAATCATTTTTGAAATGAACTATTACTAATATTCGAAATATCGATTCATGGCCTATATATATGTTTTATATAGGAATTCTAAAATCACACTAGCGTAATCGTCATGTCCAATACTTGATAAAAGCTATTTAGAAATAACTAAAAATGCTTCTGTTTAGAAATACAATTCATGATCAATCGTTCCATTCTGTACACATCTCATGCTTACAAACTTTGATACAAGTAGGTGATACACAGGAATATTGAAATTCCAGCTTTTCTGTCACGCTCAAGACGCTGAGTTACATATATATATATATATAAGTTTTTAAATACTGGCTTTACACAACCATGTACGTTAATAAAACACCGACGGCGGAGCTTTATACCACTAGCCTGTAGTGTGTTACTCTCGTAGTCTGACTTAGAATGTAAAGTTAATACAAATGTTTTGCAGTATTTGCCTACGTGCATAATACGTGGCGCGTATTGATTTAAGTTATGGCATTTAGGCATCTTAGGTTCATTCCGGAATAGGGTGGTCAGAGATACTGGAAGGTAGTCAGCCAGGGCCCAGATAGTAAGTACCATTTGCCTGATGTCACTGTGGGAAAAGCTTGGCAGAACTTCAGTCGGGATGGGCGACCACTTAGAGAGTTCCCAAAACAATTCTAATCTTATGCCAGCGCTGTACCAACTAAGTTACGGTCGCTCGGTTAAGGCACGTATGTCACGTAACCGAAGCAGTTCAAGACGTCGAAGGTTCCAGTCCGAATGGGTGATTTTCGTAGAAGTTGGAACTGTGAAAGGTTGTTCATTATGGTGAATCGAAACAAAACTTCTTTTTTCGAATTTGACATGATGCCTAAATGCCATGTGACTTCACACAAACAATTTGGATTAATTGAGCAACTTCCTCGGTTGCCTTATTGCTCTTAAAGTTTAATTCTAGTGATAACTATGCGAACTGTAAAATCAGTTTGAAGCTATGATTTTCAACGCATGTCACGTATTGAGTATTGGGCAGAATGTTTATAAAAGCGTGTCAGACTCGAAATGTAGCGTTTACTTAGTTATTTGCATTAAAGAAGTTCACCAAAATACGCTGCTCTTGGCAAAAGTCGTACTTATAAGGGGACTGATCCACCCAGAGCTCAACACCATGTGGTGGTTGCATTTCAAAATCCTCCCGGCCGCCCACCATGATTACATCCTCTGTGAGAATCATTTATGCATTACAATAAATAGCGTAATTAGGAAAAGGAACTTAAATGTGAAGAATTTTGAAAAAGTGTCGAGAGTAATTTGTGCGATATGCTGAAAGCACTAGTTGACATAATTGAGACCTACATGTATGGTAAATGTACACGCCCAGCATTATCCTGCCCCTTGATAAAGAACGAAGGCTTGCGCATGATGAATTACAGTTGTTAATATGCCAGAGCAAGTTTTGAAACATTTAAATAAGCAATATTGATATTTTCACAACAAAATGTCAGGAGGACCCAAAAACATAAAACGAAGACCATGACTAGATTGAAAAAGTCAGAAAATACCCATAGGGACGAGAAATAAGTTGCTGACTTATGAGATATTTGTTCCAAACCAAGTCAAACATCATCCCCAGACGGTTCTATGACGATAAGAGTCGAATCTTGTACTTTCATTGAGACAGAATACGATCTAGGACTGTCAAGAGGAATACAACTTCAATCTACCCTTCTAGTATCGGGTGGTCGATACCTATAATAAGCTGATCTTGAATAGAAAAGCCCTGATTGTATTAGAGCTATTCTGCAAGATGCAGGGCACTATTATTAGCGCTAATACAAGTCTAAAGTTATAAGAGAAACAGGAAAGCTGAGAAAGGAACAGGAACATTTTTCTATTAATTATTATGCAACAAATCATCAGGTCCAGGAGTGGTTTAGTCACGCTAACTGACAACAGCATGTCGAAGAGTGCAGTTGTACGTAATACCTTAAGAGGTCTCCGTACCTACGGGACGAGTATTTGTGAGTTTTAACATTCTTAAATATACTAGACAAATGACAAGCAACAATGACATTTTCAAAAGCGGGTCCGATAATACTTATTAATGTGTATCAAATATACTATTTGAGATTTTAACATTGTTTATTTTAGCTGAGAAATTAGAACACTCCTAATTGCGTAGGTGTATGATAACACCAAATACGGTTATTCTAATTTCTTATATTTTTACGCGACTGCTCTTTAGCATAGGTTGGAAGATTACCACAAATAGTATATCGCTTTTATTTTCCTAATTTTTGTTAGGAAAAGAGATCTATAATAATTTGTAGAAAGACAGTTATTTTGTGTCTGGTTCCAATGTTGAAATTTTATGTTCTAAAAGTCTGAATGTTTGAGTATTGAATATATTTGAGGTCAGTAGGGAAAGATGTTAGAAAATGTTAAAGTTTGGTCTCGGGTCATCGGCGTTAGTTTTTGGAATTTAATTCTAGTTAAAATTTGCTCGAAAAATATTTAGCTATAGGCTATTTAGGTTAGGTATAGTAAGCCAGGAACTACAAATATAATACTTGCGGTTGACAATGCAAGCAGATTTGATATTATGGACACAGTGACCAAGTTGAGCTCTAAATTAGTGATGGACAAACTGTATAATATGTTCTGCAACTAACGCTAATATTATTGTCCCACAAATGTCCAAAGGTTTTCTGTTTTGTTTGGCTGTTAAAACATATCAGGATAGCGAAGCATCATTCAGAAGCCAATATAGCTGTGATATTTATTAAGAGTATGAAAACATGTATGAAGGCATACTACTCGAACGATCATGGAAATTAGGGCTGTCGTCTAAGGGGAAAAATCCAGTATAGCGAGAATTAGTGAGCACAATGGTTTGAAATTCAGTCCAGCAAGTCGTTTTTGGGAGGAGAAGTCAGTCTCCACTGGAGATTAAATGCAGAATTGATGCTAGTGACTTAGATTATCCTCGTAATATTGGAAGTATGACATTCTGCAATTAAAAATATGCTAACATCTTGCACATTTGATAACCGAAGAGAAATGAAGGATGATTGAGAGACAAATAGGTCAAGTGACACGTAATGTGGATGATAAAGTATTGATTAAAACTCACATTAAAACTTCATTGAAAGATGGTATGACGAAACGTTTGAAAGACAAGTGGAAATTACCTAGAAAAATAGTTCTTTTTGAAACTTAATACTATTTTGGTTTAAATGGGACCTGATGAGAATAGTCGTAGGAGGGTTCATGTGTCAGGGTAAAGAAACAATTTTAAATGAGAGGAGAAGGAAGGAATAGAGATGAAGCAAATGTTTGTTATGAATGTAAATTATTTCATGATTGAATTAAACTGACCGAGTATTAAATATTGACTGATATCTAATATTAAAAATTAATGCATTGAGTTTGAATTTTGTTGATTAGTTTAATTTTGTGCAGTTTTGATTAATTTGGTATCTCTGTAGTTTAGTTTTGTCGTTGTTCTGATTAAATTAACTTATTGTGAATCTTTATTCGTTTAATATTATGGTTTGGTATTTAGCCGTCAATGAGGACTTACTATATGTAAGATAGGAAATGTTACCCATAATAATGTCTGGAAGTATGTAAGAATTTTCTGAAATTTATTGTACCATGTGAATTGTACTATATTTTAAGAAAGTAAATCCCATGCAGTGGTGAGTATATTGGAAACTAATCTCGGTATGAAAAATTAAGCTCCTGCTAAACATATCGCATGTTTAGTGCTTAATTTTCAAGTTACTTTGGCAGCAATGAGGAGCAGATATATTACAAAAGAATTCTCATACAATACAAATTCCCATTGAATGTGTGATAATAGGACAGGCAAAATAGAAAATCATAAAAGGAAATAGATAGGAAAAGAAACAGTGCGAACGTGTGTAAGCAAGTAATACTAGATCTGTTCAAAAAGTAGAATAACAAAACAATGACTCTCTAGGGTAGTGGTCTACGTGCTGGGGGATCCTGCGCTGAAGGTCGCGGGATCAAAACCGCTTCTCTTCTTAATGTTTTTTCCAAACTATATATTATTAAGAGCTTTCAATACATTCCTGTAGATATAGATGCGTCAGCCGTTACTTGAACTGAAAGGGATCGTGGGTAATCGAGTTAGGTCAGCTTGTATACGTCATGGTCGAGTAAGTAAGAAATACTCGTATAAGCAAACTCAGCGGTTGAACCTTGTACAATGCCTACCTTTTTATCAAGATCATAGATGAACTATAATAGCTCGAAAGCGTTAATCTCGTTGTAACCGCACTTGCCCGATATTCACTCGGAGTTCAAATAATAATTCAAATCTTGATTTAAGTGAACGTCGATACAAGAGGCTGGACATTTAAGGAGTTCCAGGACGCTCGCACAAAACGAACTAATACGAAAGTATGCTGAACTTATAATGTTAACTAGATCAAAATGAAATCAAATTCTGACAACTTATTTAAAATAAAACAGAACAACTTTATTTCTATAATTTACACATACGAACTTCTGAGTTGAATCATTAACTTTCTCAAACATCAAACATTGACTTTATATTGAGCAGCTCTTCAAATAATTAAATTGTTAATTAATATTCCACAGATTATTCGATCACTGTTTATTTTAAACCCGCTTAAAATTTCAAAAGTTCCCTCAAAATTCCGAGGATTAAATTAGGAATTCAACACAGGACTTTAAATTTCGGTTATTAATTCTCGATTAGCTTCTATGAAACTAATTACTTAAGAAACAATTATTTTAACAAAATTTAGTTAACGTCCCAACCGGACGTGTAAGGAGGGGGGGAGAAACCAACCTCCCTTTCACAAAACTAACCAAAAAGGTCACCACCTTCACACTATACCGAACCAGTTGTAAGGAGCAAAATAGAAGCAGGGGGTGAATCTGTTCTTCAGGAAACACACACTTATAGACGCAATGACAAATCAATGGCCATCAAGCCAACGTCACCAGAACACACGTTCTCACTTCCGCTCTCTTCTGCACAAGTTGAAAGTAAAATAGAGAAGGGGAAAGGGGAGAAACAGATTACATTGCAATCCAATACACCCTACTTTGCCTAAACGTAAATTCTCGTTGACACCTAAGGAAAGGTTGTACATTCTCAATGTGAACTACAGGAAATTCAAAAATGTTTTATCTGGAGATTAAACTTACTATAAATTGAAATCAAATCCAACTCTCTTTTAAGAAATAATTTAGTTTCACTCACGAAAAACCTAAGATATTATTCTCGATTATTTAATTCACAACAGTAACTGATTTATCGTAATTACTTAGAATGCCCCGTGCAACGGCATTCGCCATTTAACTTCTTCCGAGTAACAACGTGACTGAGAAATTTATTTTCAATAACAAAAATAGCTAATAAGATTACTTCAAAACACATATTACTTCTACTATTATTAAATTAATATTAATAAATTATACTCAGCCTGAAATTAATTTCTTTTAAGTCGGATTAAACCACAATTATATCGCAGCAGCAACAAAAATCTACATTCCAATTTAACGAATCTAGGCCGCAACAGAAGTCAAAGCCGACCTTCCCATGTAGCAAACAAACCCAAACAGTGGCGAGAAATCGCCTACATCGCGAAATCAGACCGCGGGAGCGCAGGGTTGCCAATTACAAGATTAAATTACCAGAGAAATTGCTCAATATAATTTATAATTTTAGAAACTATATCAAATAATTGTATGCATGTAGTTCCGTACACTACATCGTTTAGATTTCCTATAAAATCCGAACATTACGCTAATACATAAACGTCATGAATTTTTCGAAAAAAAAAAAGAAAACTTCAAATTTTAAACAAGCATCTTTGGCAGATATACGACCCACTACTGCAAAATTTACAAATCGGACTTTTTCTATTATTTCAGCGCAATGTTATTAGTGTTCGACAAAATACTTCATCTATGAAATATAATCTGCCGTTGTAATTACCATACTTTAGTAACAAATAAATAATGGAAACTGTTTCTAAGCAGTTAAAACAGATATATCAAATAAAAACAGATATTTTAGAAAAATAAATATTTACTCCTTTTCCAGACACCAAGCAAGACTTAGAGAAAAGAACCAAGTAATATTTACAAAAAACTATGAAATAATTTTAAACGTTATTTTCAAAATTATTTCAACACAATCACATTTTTCTGTATTAAAATTGCTTTAAATTCTTATTAAAATATGTTGTCAAATGGTGAATTGAGGAGATTTTAAAATAATTTTAAAACATATAGAACACCTTGTAAAAGGTACTTTCTTTGAAAGATACTATTAAGATCATTTTTTAAAATAATTTTCTGTAAATTTGAAAATGTTTTCGAACTCTGTTTGCTACTTGTGAAGTTCAGATATAAAGTTAATACAAATGTAGCAATATTTCGAACTTCAGGAGATATTTTCTCTTAAATCAATAAATTTTCGGGTTACGTGTGCTACGTTTCTTAGCAGTAAGGTATACGAATCTGATATTTCTACTTCTGGGTAATATGCGAATTAGCACGGGGATGTTCCGGATTCCGGTCCTGGCAAAGAAGTTTCCCAAGCTGACAAATTATTTTTCGTCTCTGCCAGGGATAGACTTATTGTCCTTAGAAGAAGTTTCGATCAAGATTAGGAAGAAAATCGGAACATTTTTATTTGGCAGAAGTTTAAACTAATTTCATGAAAGGTACTAGTGTATCATGAACTTTTACTAGTACCTAAGGAGCAATTTTTATGATGTTGCGACTGCGTATCTTCC
>JAGDQP010000414.1:136615-166377 GCA_022664845.1 Lepisma saccharinum | reverse complement strand
AGATCACTGAAGCCATCTATTGGCAAAATAATGGATTACTTTTTACTACACCAGATATTAATATTTATTCAACAAAAGCTTTGCATTAACACGTACAGGAAAGAAAAAAAATAAGGGTGATACATGTGCTGATACCTAATAACTATTTCCTTGAGAAAGGCTCATAAATTTTATAGAGGCTGTGTTTACATTTGTTTTTTTTTGTTTGTTTTTTATTATACCTAAGAAAAAACTAACAATATTGACCTGCCTTAAATATAAATGGTCCTATAATAATTACCATATAACTTTTTTTTTCGGTTTCCATATATTGAAATTGCTCTAGCAGATATTGCACATAGTATTTAACATCAGTGACATTCTGTTGATATAGTAAGATATAAATTGTTTGGATGGTAATCCAGTACAGGATACGTCTTTTTGTTCTTGGAAAATCTCGGAATGCTGAATAGTAGATGATCTGCTCAGTAGTAAACGTGGGAAAAAAGCCTTGAGTAATTCGGTTCATAGTTATTTTGTACTGCATCCAGATATTGATTTTTCTGGTACACTCTGATATTTGATGCTTTAAGCTGTCCGGTTTTTGACATAGAACACATAAATCACTATTAATATACACTTCTGATATAAGCGTGTCTTATCGGGCCAGATCTGGTGGATAAGTTGAAAACCTAAATTATGTAAAAAAAAGGCAGGCGTCTAATTTCATTGATATTTTGCCAGATAGCAGACCAGTCCTCCTCCATGTGAGTACGTTGTACTAATGGTAGGATTGGTTGGCTTGTTGTTCTTAAATAACTATAAAATACCTTAACTGTCCATTCATCAATTGGTAAGTGATAATTGAGCATATAAGTGATGCCACATAAAGTATCAGTAATATATGGTATAATAATAATACCGGTATATAGTATATTGAGACGTATTGTTCTATCTATGTATTGGTAAACTGATTGAATGACCTGTCCTGAAAAGGAACTGTGAAAGTAGCTAAGTATTTGAACAGTTAGATGCAACCATAATGCTGCTCCTTGTGTGACAAAGTCCCTGAGATTTAAGCTCTGTATCAACCTGATTCTTTTCTGAGATCATTGCAGGATGATAGCCATCCTGTAATCCTGAATGACAAGTACTGCGGTGAATGCGGAAAATATGTGTACACCAGAGAAAATGACCGATCCATTGACTAATTAATGCTTGCGACTTTTTATTGAGTGGTAATATTTGCATGACATGAGTTGCATGACTTAATATATAAATATTAACGAATTGTGCTCGTGTCAAAAGGGTGTGTGGAAACTGCCAATATATTTTTTTAAATTCACCAATGATTCTTTGTACCAGGCGTTGTGAGTTAAGGTCAATCGTTTGTTGAATGGTTTTAGCCCATCGAATTCCTAAGTAATCAAGAGATGAAACTGCTGTGCCATATTGTTGGTACGTATCCTTATGAACATTAAGCTTTAATGATATTTGCGTTTTGTGAGGGTTGATTTCAATTTTGGAAGCTAGGTGGAAGGCGTCTAAAAGTTCTAGGACCTTTTTCATTTCTTGTTCGTGCCGCGCTATCCAGATGGCATCGTCCATGTAATCTATGCCTTTAGAGTATTTTGATGATAGGTCATACCGGTCAGGTAGGATCTGACCATTTGAATGACAGGTGTCACAGCTAGCATGAAGAGGTGGGGTGACAGACTAGAGCCCTGGTTTAAACCTCTCTCCATGCGGAATTCGGATAGCAATCTGCGATTGACCTGTAATTAAGAGTTCGGATTTTGAAAAGATTATTGAGTAAGGTAAGGATAGCGTTAGGAAAATTCATGTGCCGCAAAACTTGGGTTAAAAATTGAATGTTTACTGTGGAAAAAGCATTTTTGAAATCGGTTGACGTAACTACAAAATCGCGCATACCTTGAAATTTATAAACATGAATCAGCTCTGTTAAGTCGGCAAGCATAGCCTGTATGGGGCGGGTGTGAGCCACTCCTCCCTGACTATCGTCCAATAATTCGTGCATGTGTGGCTGAAATCTTAACATCTAAGCTTTATCTAAGATTTTATAGTCCACATTGAGTAAAGAAATTAAGCGATACCTTTGAGCAGCTTTTTTAGGAATAAGGATAGCTAAATTTGCAGAAAAGAACTGATCGATAGGCTGATCGTGTAAAAAAGCATTATACATTCGTGTGAGAACCGGAATAATTAATTTATGAAATTTGAGATACCAGCTTACCCCGAAACCATCCTCCCCAGGGGACGTGCCTTGTTTCATACTTTGCAGCGCTACTAATATCTCTTCAGAAGTGAAGAGTTGCTCCAACGCATTAGCTGCTGTGTGGGGAAGCCGACGTCAGTGCGGTACTTGCTGCAGAAAATCAGCATGATTGGAGTCTTTCTGCTGAAAAAATCATTATAATCCTGTCGAATATTATGGTATATAAATTTTCCTGTCCCTGGACTTCCAAACCTGTGTCGGTTATATAACTATTGATGATTTTTAATTTTGCTTTTTTTCGTTAATTAAGGATTTAGGGGTAGAGTGGTTCCTCAATGACCCCTAAATGTTTCAACTTAGACCTTGAAAACTGGCCTTGTAGCTGTCTCTTCTGTAATTTTCTAAGCACACTTTGAGTTTGTTTTACGTGTACAAGCCACTTTATGTCCGCTTGCACCAAGGCCTGATAATGAGCCAACCTTGCAAAATAATACTGAACCGATCTTTTTGTTTCTGATATAATTGTTTACAGAAATTTTTAGTTTCAAATCTAAGCTTGTTTTTTTAAATTTACCCACCAGCGCTGTAAATTCGTTTGCATCTGTGGTTTTGTTAAATAATATTGCCAGATATTATGAACTAACAACACATACTCTGGGTTATCTAAAATCAATTCATTACATTTCCAAGTATATTTAAAAAATAGATGGGTCGATATCGACCCTCGCAAAGAAGCAACAATCATCAGATGATCTGAAATTATGAGCCTTTCCAAGGCCACATTTTGTATGTTGCCTCTAAATTGATTTGCTACATAAATTACATCTATGCGCGAGCTTCCTTTCAGATAGAAATAGGTGTGGCCCGGCTGACGGGGCGTAAACCGGCCAAATATCTATTAGATTATATTCTTGGGCTATATTTTGTAAACCTCTACTAAGATTCCTACCCGTTACAATATCTATGGCAAGTTTGGTAGCACTAACATCTGTTAGTACAATAGTTGGACAATTATGGTATTTTTGTACCTCAGTACCTAATACATTGTAAAAAAAAAGTTCTCGCGTTCTACACTGTGTTGTGAGCCACTTTTAGCATAAACTGCTATTATTACAAGTTGTTGCACTTTGACCGAGATAAGTCGTCCAATTTCATGTAAAAAGATCACTGTATGGTAAACCATGTCTCAATAATAATGATATCCCAGCTTGAGTATCATTATTATAATTATCGATGGAATCATAATTGTCAATTTTCCATGCGTTAACTTGCGCCTCTTGTAAATCTGCAATTTGGATAGACTGTTGATTAAGCACTCGCCTAACCTCTGCCATGGATAGCCTTATTAACATTGAAACTACATGCCTTTAATGTGTGAGGGCCTGCACTCATGGAAAAGTTAATCCATAACAAAAGCGCGAAAAGAGTTTGTAATCGTAACATGGTGAAGATGTCGATAAGTTTCTATTGGATAAATGAAAAGTTGGTACGTACCTTTCCTGGCGTAGTTGATCACTGGGGGATGTATGTACTTACGGGCTACCTGCATTGTGATGATCTCGGCTGGCTGGTTGAGATGTAGCTTTGGCACTTGCTGCTTTAGTCCCTCCAATATCTTGACCACGCTTTCGACCTTTGTTTTTTTTGACCAAGTTGGGAGGGTGAAGACAGACTTGCCTGTTGTTTCCGTGCGTTGAAGTTTGCCACCTTTCTGTTTGATTACTTCTAGAGTTTCGTCAGAAGAGGATGGAGACAAAAATTCCCCCTCCTGTCCACCTTCGTCGCCACTAAAACAATCACCTGTGAACGACCTTCGCGAAACACTGAGTGTAACACTACTCCCACTTACGTTAGCTGGAGAAACAGCTACTTCCAGTAAAACACTTCCTTCGGTAGTGGATATAGTTTTCGTAACTAATTCGGGTTGAAGATTGTCTTGTACTTCTAGCACAGTGGGAGGTATAGAAACACTTGGAGTGGTTGTTTGTACCTGCGTTGTTGATATAATAATATTACCGGAACCTCGTCCTGCCTATCGCTTCCCCCTCCCTCCTGCTTGGAGTTGCTAGCCGATGTATGACCTTGCTCCGATGTGATTGCACTTTGATTCTCAGGGTTGCCAAGGTGGTCTTGTTTGTCAGAAATTTGCCTCTGACATTGAGTAGATAGAAGTGGAAAAGTGCCAAAATTAGTTCAATGGGCTTCTCGCCACTCGGGGTCTGCCTAATAGGATTTTCTTGCCGCCGGTTATCTGCTGTTGCTATTTCAGCCTGGTTCACGATTGAGCGTTGTATTCGTGTTCGAACTTTGAAATTGAAAATTGACATGTACTGTTACTTGGCTTTTTAGCTCATAAAAATGAATGAGCCTTTTTCCAGTATACACGTTTGGGAGACTTGAGTTAACGGGGAAGAATATCTTAGATACTCGAGACACTGTACCGTACTGATTGAAAATACTCGTCACGGTATCATTAGAAACCTCGAGCGGAATATTCCAGCAAAAAAAGAACGGTAGTTTCACTCAGATCCAAAGTTACGGAAAGTATTATGAGTTCATTTTCGTTAACATAAGTAATTTTTCCGGCACTCAATTTCAAAGCACGATTCGCTACCTGCTGAGTCACCAATTTAATAAAACATGAACGATAGTAAGAATCTGATTCAGTAGACAAAACATCTTCCGGGTTTAAATATAAGTCCCTCTTGATTGCTTCATGTAAGTTTTCAACACAGTTTCGTTGGTAATTGTCCCAAATCCACTCGTAGAGTATTAATTCGTTGTACTATAGCAGTTGGGCTATATGCCATCACTTATAATCGTAATATGCATAGTTAAGATATATTATCAGAAATTCCAATTCAACTGTAGACGCTCGCTCACTGGCTTGTGTCCTCTAGTTACTACCACTCTGTAACACAGAGCTCAAAACCAGATGTCTTCTCCGTAGCGCGTCCGGACTGGTTCTGAACTACGAAGGCAGTAGATGTTTCTGGCTTTCCGAATGATATCTATAGCTAGGGTGTTACTACGAATTAGGTTAATCATTAACAAGTTTTTGATTTTACTACTAGGAATGTCTGGTGAAAAAAGGAGAGATACGTTTGCTACAATGTAAAAATTTATACCTAATTTAATTTCTTTTTCTGCCAATGCAATCTTTGCCGTACTCGGTCCACCGGTGGACTGTTTACTGTTCACAATGTAAAGGGAATATAAACAGTCAAAATGTTGGGGTGTTCAGTGACAAGCAAGTAACGTTACTCCTGTTACTGGATTATAGAATATCCAACTAAGGTTTAAACTACATCCACAAGGGTACTTAACCTCAAAATTGCCTGTTTAGCTTACACTTCGATTAGAAAATGACCGAGTTTTAAGCGTAAAATAAGTTGAACGTTCAGGGACAAATCACTTTGGCCAGTTTCAACCCATTTGACTTAACGTTAAGCTATCACAATGAAACTGTTTAACTTTAAAATTGAGTTAATTTTACCAATCTTTCCACTAAAAGGCTTACACTATGTCCACGTTTAAGAGTAAATACAACAAAACGCTAATTTTCGACATTTATTTATCCATAAAGCGGAGTAACTTTCATCCATTTCGTGTTTTTACTTTTACAGTGTAGCATAATCTTTAAGTTTCAGTCGAGCATCTATCAAGAATGATACATAAGATTTTTTTCTAACACACTATGCAATTTATCTTGCTGAAATCTTCTACATTAGTCTCAACGTTTCTCTGACCTGAAACAAATGTTAGACATACGATATTTACAGTATCAACAGTTACCAAATATGGGTAAAACACGCATGTATTGAAACATACAAATAAAATTATTAGCTTCTGGCAATCTTATATAGCTACAACTTATTTCGGCTTCAGATTTACTTTCCTGGAGCAGAAGATAATAGATTATGAGACTTACATCGCTGCGATCCATAAATATTGACGCCACACTGTCAATGGCGTGCTTGTGGGATGTGTTGAACCACACAGTCATTTTCCCAGGGCAAGAAGGAATAACCATACTAAGTTTGGTGCGAATAAGTTAAACGATATTGAAATTCATTCATATTTTCACTTTTATGTATAGGTGGCAACACTGAGAGTGGGGTGTCTGTAGGAAGTATTGCACCACACAACTATTTTTGTACTTTGTCGAAGAATAGTCGTGCAAGGTTTAGTGGGTATACGTTGAACGGTGTCGAAACCTTTACGTAATATACATATATTATTTCACTTTCGCTTGCCCTAATCCCAGAAAGCAGCCATTTTGGGCGCTATCTTGGAAAATAAGGAAAACGTTGAACGAAAAAATGGCACCCTACAATTAGAAAATCTACACATCCTGAACTATAAATTCCAACAAAAGATTCAATATAAATAAATTCAAACTATAAATTCAAACTTAGCACGAAAATCGAGCGGAAATTCATTTGGCACCATACTAAAGAGCATTTAAGTAAATGATTTTGAATTTTGTTTATGGTTTCTAGATTGTTGTGGCTCAGGTCGAGATAGGATATTATAAGATAGTCGTTCAGGTTCTGCTTGGGAAATATCATCCCATCACTTGATTGATGTGCCTGAAGGAAATCCATTGAAAGACCAGTTAGGAAAGGCGGCCACCAGGATCGTTCGCATGAGCTCTCGATTGCTAAGCCAACGCTTGCTTAGCTAAGCCCACGGCCTAGTTATTATAAATATAAAGTTTTGCTCTAAAGTTAGCAATCCCAAAGCGTGAATTGCAATTTATTCTGGGTCTGATGAAACGCTTTTAGTTAGTTCTGAATAATATTAGATTTACTTATTTATAAATGCTGTGATGTTATTTTGGTTATCATATAATACTTTATAAAGGTGGTTTTTATGGAAGCCAAAGCTTGTATTTTTTGCAAGGTGAACCAAACTTCGATTTTCATGCTCCTCCGAAGGAGCAAAAAGCGCATCCCCCACTACTTGTAACTTAGCCATAATTTAATTTATGCATACCTATTAAGTATCAAATGGGCACTAAATAGATCATAATGTATTAAAACGCAAATTATTAATCCTGCAAATGATACGTAGTTTCAAGCCAATATAAATATATTTTTCACTTATCTTTGGTAAACGCCACATGATTTTCTATGGTAATGTGAACACAAAATTTATAGCTAAAATATAACTTTTGCTTTCATTTTATTTTCTTGTCAATGTTTAAGATATATTACTTCCGCGTAGAAGAGAAACAGGCTATAGCTGCCCTATACTGTTCTATGCTGTTGCCCATCTGATAACGTTGCGACCGAGAGCTGTCTTGAATACCTCTAACCTCTTCGCTGAACTGAACTGAACTGTTTATGAAAAATCTTAATTAAACGCTTAAAGAACAACAAAATGTTCTCGTTAATATTCCGTATTTACTGTAAAAGGAAGATACGTACAAAGGTTCTTTGGTGGTGGTGCTTATTAAATACGAACAACATAAAAGGAATCCAGCTATGACTGTGTATAATCGTCATCACAATCGAATATTTCTTCCATCATTCTGGTAGAGATGAATTCCACACCGATGAAATCCCTGAAGTTTGGAGTCGAAGAACTGTTCTACAGAAGTTTTCACAGCCTCCACATCGTCAAATATATTCTCAGCGGAGGAGTTCTGCAAAGCTATAAGCACGTGGTAATCTCTGGGACCTGTAGTGACCAAGTCAGGTGAATAGGAGGGGGGAAAACCTCCCAATCAAAGTTCATCAAATTATGACTGCGATGACAGCAGCATATGACCTTGCGTTATCATGGTGCATGATGACCCCTTGGCGTTTGGAGAGCCCTTCGATCCTAATGTTGCCCGCAGTTTGTCCAAGTGTTGAGAGTAGAAGGTGCTATTAATGTTTAGTTAGGTTCCAAGACCTCCCAGTAAATTATGGCTTTAACACCCCCTAACACACACATACACATACAATTAACATTAACTTCTTCGGATGAAGTCCCGGTTTGGACCTGAATTGAAGTGGTTCAGAAAAACGATATAATCCGACGCTTTACAATCTGGTACAGAATCTACTTCGCATTACCCGTGACAAAACGTGTCAAGAACAGGACATTTTTGAACCGACACACGCCTCTGTCATTCAGTTACACTCAGCTGATGTGGAACTCAAGGATCGACTGTTTTACGGTATGATGGAGATCCTCTTTGGCGTCGTATTTCTCGTGATCTGGGGTGACATATCCGGTACTGGGCACTCCTGAAAGAAACATTGTTCGAATTAAAAATATTAATAATAATTAAAATCTCTCCTTTGTCCTCCAGTTACAGGGTCTAAATCGAATCAACTGATCAGAACGAGTCCGAACCTTATTCCTGGTGACCCGGATCACTCGACTCTGTTTCAGCTCTGGCCTGTTCATTATTATAAACACTAGTTTATTAGTATTGTATTTATTAGAACGTTATATTCGCAATAGGTGGAAACCAGAGTGGCACGTTCGGAGCAATAAATTTTCAGTTATGAGTAGAAACTTGGCATCTTTTTTGGCCATTTGAAGAGATTATTTTATATATTAGTTTTGGGCCCAAAATTCGTTTCCATCCTATAATTTATCAACATACTATTAAATGCGTTTTATTCACATTTGAAATGTGGAACGTTTAAGAAATGGTATGCCCATAAGTAACATGTTATTTTGCTTTTGGACATTTGTAACTTTTCATTTTGGTAGAGTTTGGACTTATAATGATAGAAATTTAGCATAAAAATTTCTCTGATAGATCTCTCTGATAGAAATTTAGCATAAAAATTACCATTCATTCACTTTCTTTTTATGTTCAATTTGCATTAGTACTCTGGAATGGAAGGTATGGCCTACGGTACCTACTGCGTTTGTTAAATTGTATTCAAAACCAGTACGTTCAATGAACTCCACTGAACTTGTAACCGAACCACGCACACACAAAGCATGTCAACCCTGTGAAATTATCATCGATGTGTCTCAGAGCTCTTCAGTTCCACTGGAAATCATATGTATTTAATCTGACCAATATCTTATGGATAATATCCAAGGCAGTGTTTCAAGAGTTACACATTATTGAGTCCTGGTGTGATAATCTATTTGTCAGTTAATACAAACGTATCCACTTTTTTATTATTCTTTTCAAACATTTAATTTAGTAAGCGTAGAGTCTAAGCGAGTTAAAGTGAGAATTGAAAATGCAATTCCTTTACTTTGGTACACACACTTTTGAAATAAACTAACAAGCCAAAGATTTGTTTTTCAAATATGCTATGAAAATAAAGTTTATTTATAATCAAACAAAATTGGCAATGTATCACGTACAACACTGTTATGAACGAATATATTTCACTGATTTCTGGCCACGCTGTTCATGTGCAGCGGCATATTATAACAAGTGAAGATGCGTGACAAGAGTGTTTCTAAGAGTTAGCTAATATTTCTAAAAAAAAAAAAAAAAAAAATTATTTAAGACCCTTGGAGTCAGTCCCTCAACATCTTGAAAGTGTGAAAATGAGATTTATAGTCATGAAACTAAATGATGTGTATCGCATGTCAGAGGAAAACTATGTGTTTTAAAATGCCAGGAGTGCGATAAACGAGAACTGTTTTTTCTGTTAATAATATCTACGGTAGAAAGATTCTTGGTTATAAAAGGGAAGACAGCGCGGAGACCTTAAAATAGCCTTAGCAATTACTATCCAACCACTTGACTGTGTAGTTATGGACACTTGTTTTATCTTCGTCATTACCTAAGAAATGATGAACGAAAATGTAAACAGAAGGAAAGAAGATACAACATACAGATATAGATATAATTAACATTTTGAAGTGTTCTATCATTGCTGATAAAAATGTAACTATGTGGAAATCAAGGTAAAGGTAAATTTAATTTGGACATTATAAATGGGTTTTACAATCGTCACTTACTTATATTTATCTAAATATAAATTCCTTTGATTATATTTATATTATTAAGTTTGCATATATCTGTATCTTGTACATCTTTATTTAAAATAAGAAAAGAGACCAACATGGATTTCAACTCAGTACCAGTTCTTCACAAGTGCATTCCCTATAAGGTTTACTGTACTGCAAGGTCCCCCTGAAGCGTAAGCATCGTACTTGCATTTATTATTTTTGTTTCATACTTCACTGATTATTTCGTTGTCTTGTCAAACCTGTGAGTTCTTATTGATTTCGATTTGCTAACACTTCATTAAGATTTTAACAAGGTTCATTCGCATCTTTTATAAACTCTTTTCCCATCAAATAACATAATACGACACTCTGCAACTTCTGCAAATTCAATGTTTTTTTAAATATTAATGACGTCTCATCTATCAAGGCATTTCGGGGTCAGGTCGACATTTTTCAATGTCTTGTCTGAACTATTCTATATGTCTGATATACTTTCTTAAGCACCTGCTCAATGCTTGAGTACTTTGTTCTGAAGTTATTTCATTTTCCTTATTGTCCACGTTACTAAATCCTTTACTTGGTTTCATCACTCCGTAGAACCCACGTTTCACCTCAATAGAAGACAGTCTTCGATACAAAGCATTAGAAAGTTTCTTTGCTCTTACCATTCATACTCTTAATTATTTCTCACACTTTGATTAACACAGTGGATGTATGGTTTGATCTGTTTCACTGGTATGTGGATTCGGATCCGAGGAGAGGCATTGAGTTTTGCGAATTCCAAAACTCAACACCTTACAAAATCGGATCGGACCGAAGCCAGTAGTTACAAAAACAAGCAACGAAATAGTAATGTTTATACATTCTTTTACATTTGTTTGAAAGTATTAAAAAAAACATTGTTCAGTTATATGAATATAAAAAGTTGTATTATAACACTTACTGTAAAAGAAAGCTAATAGAAACCTAATTAGTAATAAGGCTTCTGTTATTATTATTATACAATCGCTATAGCGTATGCAACTCCAAAAATATTTGTGTAAATACAATGGTGAGCTAGGTGCAATGCTAATTTTTGGATTTTCATCAACTAACGTCCAGTAATTGGTTTTATGGATGTAATATCCGAGTTTATAGTTCATTATTTATTGATATTGCTCGTTTAGGAATGCTATATCCTTGGTTAATACTTTAGTACACTTTTCCACTCTAATTACTAATGGATAAAAATGTTTGCTATAAACTCCGTATTTCTTATTTGTATACAGTGACCAGCGGTTCGAACACAGTGGTCAATCTCTGATTGCCACCTACTAAGGTGACATCGTTACTTATCAGTTCTCTACCTAGAAAGGTTCTTCTCTCACTTCCTTCAGCATTATCATTTTCCCAATAGGTTTTTAGAGTAGAAAGGTTTGCTCGAGAGAGCCATCACTCGACAAAGATATGAAGAGTCGGCAAAGCCAAGCGAGGTACTCCAAAGGAGATTTATAGTCGGATGGGAGAAATGTGGAAAGAACTTGAGTGGCAAGGACAGTTTCGCGAGAGGAACGAAGGTCAGAAAAGAAAAGAATTGAACAGACTAAAGAACGGTTAAGAAAAGAAAAGTAAGGAGTGGAGACGTTAGGAAAAGCAAAAGGAAAAACGGTTTGAGTCTTATATGAGAAAAAAGTGGGAGACCAAAGGAAAGCAAGTGAACGAGTGACTTGGTTTCTAACTTTCTTCCCCCTCCATAAGAAGGGTGGAAAGGAGAAAAAATTCAATGTTTAAAAAAAATCCTTCTCCCTCCATCACCAAAAATGAAAGTCGAAAACTTGGCAGAGTTGTAGTCATAATTCTTCTTACCATCATCCACAAGCACACACATTCTGACCCCCATTCCAACTTTTTCCCTCAGCACGCTCTTATTCCATCATTTTCCACAGCCCTCAATCCCTTATATTTCCTTCACCTTTTGTGTAAATGGTTTTATTTCACTTTTCTTACCATCTTTTTTTTTTATGTTTGTTTTATCTCTTCTCTGGGCTCCTCACCTAGAGATGTTACTCGAAAACTTCTTTTTCCTTCTTTTGCATTGGTTATTCGTGAATGGAAAAGCTGAAAAACCAAAGAATATTTTGTAGATGTGGTTCCCTTTTTCCAGGAGTATAATCGAAAGTACGTGCCGACGTTTCCCCTACAATTGCTTCCTCCACTTTGCACCAACTGTCGCTAAACTTTATTTTTTGTCTCTGGTATTGTTATTCTTTTCCTTTTCCTATAGTTTTCTCTTCGCATTTGCGTGCTTATCTTCTTCTTTGACAAAAATCGTAATTCATTTCATTCACAGGTATATTGGAACTCTCACTTTCCATCCTTTGCTTTCAGTTAAACTTTTACAGCTTCCTTTCCTTCCGCAACCTTAACCTTGGAAGAAGAATATATTGTAAATAGAAAAAACTCTATCGACATTGGGAAAGCATATACGAGGAGAAAATAGCAAGAGAAAATTTTGTTTTTCTTATTTCATTTATTGCATAGGAAGAAAGCTGGTAGAGGATGCAGAGATGGCGGGCAGTAAGTTGAAAAGGTCAAACTTTGTAATTTTTTAAAAAAAATATTTTGTCCTGTTTTTCTTGACTGTGTAACACTGTTACGTTGTGTGGAGGCACATACGCACTACAGTAACGAAATAGTCGTTCAAATTCAACGTAATGAATCAGCTATATTTGAAACATGACTCTTCCTTTAACTAAACCCTCATCACGTATGTTACACTCTGTATGACAATTACACTTTGTACAAAGAAACCTTGGACTTTAATGTGCCCATCTTGGACTTTATTTTTCGTTACTGTCTCTTGTTTTTCATATTCTTTGGAGTCGACATATGTAAAGCACTTACCATATTTTCAATCATATTTTCAGTTTCCTCTTAAGTGCAATTCATTTTTTGCCGTCATTTGTAATACACTAGATTTAGAAGACAAGAGAGCAATAAGGTTTGTACTTTTATGTAGAGTTAAATGAGTTTACGAGTTATATAAATATACTCTACTTCTCCAACTATTTTTTTATACTGGTTCTAATTATTTAAACGAGTTACTCTGGATGTATTTAACAAAAATCTTTATAGTTGGCTAATTTTTAAGGACTCATCTACTTATTTAAGGTGTTTGTAGTGGACGAAGTGGAGGCAATTTTACGATAGGTTTAAAATAATTTCTCATGATTGGGTTTAAAAACGTATTTTCATGGGCTGAAGTAATTAAGAGTTTTGTGGTAGGTGTGTTTAACTACCCCATGAGGACAATGCCGTCACATTTTCATGGGACAATCTCTGTATTTTTTGCTGCTGGCGTCAAGGAGTTAGATCTACTGTAGCTGGACAGTGCAGCCTACCATGTGGGCATTTGAGCGGCAAAAAGACGTCGGCCCAACGTATGAATATGGTTGCCGACGTGGCGGCATATTGCAAATGGGTCAACGTTGGCTCGAAGGCGATTTTCAACTAGACGGCATCATGGCTGTATGTGCTAGGTGGATCGACTGCTAACCCCGCTCATTGCTGACACAGACCCGTAATGTCACCTTACCTACTGCCATCTATCAGCAATGATGTAAGTTACTAGGCGCAATACGATGGAAGAGAAAAAAACACGACATACTCTTCATAGCTGTAATACCAGTATTACTTTCAAAGAGTGCCCGCAGATTATTACCCCAGATTGACTCAGTTACCTGTCTAAAAAAGAAGCAAAAATTTTAGAAAATCAAAGGTCCATTCATTCCGTGTAGTAAAGTGAACAAGAAACCATGAAAATTTACAGTTGCAAAAGTTTAGACTATGCCATTCAAAAGAAGTAAACAAAATCTTCCCCGTGGTACCTATTCAAGATTTTGTTTCTTAAAGTGTAACATTTTGCAGAGTGGCTAGCAAATTTCCTACCAAAGAACAGACGTTGGCCAACAACCGAAATTTTGCTAATGGTTGATATAGTTAACTAAACGTCTTGTGTTCAGTTATCAAAGGTAGTAAAACCTGAAAGCTTGTAAACTCCTTTTCAGTTTCTATGAAATGACTTAATGGCTTATACCAGACATGTCAACCACTTTTTGGATTAGCGAACCACATAATGTTAAACGTACAATAATCGGGTCGGAGAAAAGTGGGTAAAATTATTATTGTTTGCAATTTGTGCGCAAAAGTGAACATAAGACGCTGAATTGTTTTTCACCCTGATTGCTTGAAGTAATAACCATAATAGCATAAAGGTTTGGAGAAAGTTTGCACGGGAATAATTTCCACCTTGATAGGGTAGACCAGGACTATTTGAGTCAAGGGACTATGTGGGTCAAGCGTAAGAAAAATGTCACTGCGCATTTAATATGCGCACTAGTACGCTGAACCTGCCTTCCGTTGTGAGTTCTTTGGCAAAGGGAAGGGTGTGTATATGGTTGATCTGCTGCATTCTTATCAGTTGCTGTGAATTTGCGACTATTCTGAGCAAGGTGAGTTGCAATACTTCATATTTTGCTCTGATATAAAATAGTGGCTGTATGATATAAGGTGCTGAACCGGTGTAAATGCATATATTTGTAACATTATTACCGTAGGCGTAAAACGGAACGTCCTCATGTTGTAAACGCTGTTTTTGTTGCTCTCCTCTGTCTCATGTGAAAGTAATGCATTCATACGTAAACAAGTGCACAACGCGGTTATTTGAGTCCAAAAATGGGGCTATTTGAGTCAATTTGGGCTATTTGAGTCAGGAGTAAACGTGAATTTATTTAATTTATGAATTTGAATTTTGTGTTTTTGGTTTAGCCTATATGATGCATGTACGTAAAAATAACAATTGCATTTTCTTTTTAGGTGGTACGAATATAAAATCAAAACATAAATACAACGAGTGAACTAACGAAGACATGGAGAAGCCCATCCAAAGTGTAACAAAAAGCGATTTGAGTTTATAAGTAGCTTCGCAGCTCTGCAATGTAAATTTGGAACTTTGCGAAGGAAAGAGCAGGTCGAAAGGTTGAGACTAACCTTGGGTGATAATGATGAAATAGTTCAAAGTGCAAAACCGAAAGTCATAGGACACCGCACAGTACTGACAGAAAAATAGGAGGAAGAGTTCGTGCATCGAATTATGACTCTCGCAGGAAACTGACTAGCCTGCATTCCTGAAACGATTCGTAAAGCTATTCATCGATATCTAATAATAAATCAAATTACGCATCCTTGGAAAAACAAAGGATTGTTTCTGGTGAAGATTGGTTTTCAAGTGCTATGAAAAGACATCCGTACTTATCATTACGAAAACCTGAAGGACTTTCAAGAGCTCGTGCTGAGGGGATTAATAAGGAAGCAGTGAGTGATTTTTTCAACTGTTGAAAATCTGCTACTTCGACGATTAGTGTCAACACAAAACCACAGCGTACATGCAACGTGGATGAAACAGGGTTTCCTCTTACTAATAACCCAAGCAAGGTCATTGTCAAGAAGGGAAAAAAGAGGTAGTTGCTCTCACTAGCGTCGAAAGAGGCGAGAATATCATTGTGATAGTCTCTTACAACGGAGTTGGACAATACATCTCACCATTTGTTATTAATGAGCGTATGAGAGAAGAATTCGTCAACAATGTACCACCGGCTAATCATGTTTCCTTATCAGATAGTGGTTACGTTAATGAAGAGCTGTTTGTTCGCTGGTTCGAGTTTTTTCAAATAAACAGGGTTGAGAGAAAATGTTTATTAATGTTATGTTTTTCACACATTATTTAGAAAAGGGTATAATTTAAGAATATACATGAGCGCTAATGTGATTAATGTAAACAATGTTGATACAGCGAAAGACTCAAATAGCCCCCTGAGCAACCCAAATAGCCCCGTGATTAATACTAGCCTCGAATTCTGCCATTTTAATTTTAAATTCGTTTTCAGAATTTCCATGGTTTAACAGGTTCTTTATTCTTTAATATGTTGTACTATAATAATGTACGTAGATTATGGCATACTTATTAAAACTCTAAAGTATGTCGGTTTGGGGGAATTTTGACTTTTCTCTTACTATACTCAAATAGCCCCGGGCTATCCTATGTAAACTTGATTTTGGTAGTTGAAAGTAAATTTGGTGCTAACGTGAAATTGCAAACCTGATATATGTCAATTTAAAAACAAACTCGCTGTAAGCGTGACACGTAGTACGTGCTTTTTATCATTTTCCTGTGTGCGTTTGTTTATAGTATAGAAAGGTTTTACAATAGATGTCACTACTGTAGCCCGATCTCTATTAAAAGCAAGTGAGGCAAAACAGAATACTGCAGCTAAAACTGCTGTTATACAGTAATTTGTTTATAATTATTCATCAAAGACATATTAAGCGAAAGTAAGTAAAAATATATTTTGTGAAGTTTTAACAAGCGTAAAGATAAAGAAACATTGGTATAAAATGTACAAGTTGCAATAGAAGCCAGTCTAAGGATTTGTGAATACAGCTCAAACCTAGCCTATCTATGGTATGTTAGCTGCTAGCGAGGACTCTGTATAACAAACGTACGGAAAATATCAGTTCGTGTACGGCCATTATAGGACTGACGGCATTTCTCGGTGTCGGATGGTGCGAGATTACCTGAGATTTTTGTAGCAGACATTGCACAAAGACTCTACATCGTCATTCACTGCGCTCATTATTTTCGTACATCACCTTTTCAACATGCTGAAACCACCATCTTCGGAAGCAAAACATCATGTGCCACAATGCATAACACAAACAGCATCAGCAGCAACAACAAAAATTATAAAATGATAACTGTAGATATCTCAATTAAACATTTACGTAGCTTCGACCAACTATATACTAGTTCACGATCTAGATCTCCAATACAAAGTTTTCACTCTTCACCAACGAAGAAAAACTCATCTCAACAGTGACTCAGCATCTGATTCTGATTTAATGAACATCACAGACCAGAAAGACAGTTTACAACAAACCTCAGAAGCTTCGCTTCATTATATTCTGCTATCCAAATACGACTCGAAGTTCCAAAATCCAAAGTGCCTTCTTCAACAACTATTGAAATATGTTCCTAGATACAACATGACTAAAAACATTCCTACCAAAAATGACATCATAATCAAGTAATCTCATCCAAATCTAGCAAGAACCATTCGCAACAAGTCCAACTATGAAATTTTCGGCACGTAAGCACAACTCACACCGCTCAAATCACCATCAATAAAACAACAACCACCACCTAGAATTTCACCAGATGATGAAGTCAAAGCAGAACTAGCCATCGAAAGTCATACCATCAAGAAGTGCATCCGAATCAAAATGCAAATTGGTACTCCGAGCTACATTGTCCGAGTTATCACCACAGACAATCAACAATAGACAACCTTCTTTGAAATGGAGCATTCATTTATAATTGTCGACACCGTGCGTAGCCTTCCAGATCACCACCACCGATACAACTGTGATGTGAGAAGTGCCCAACGTATGGAAACCACATAGCCAGTGAATGTAAAGATGAACCGATTTGTGGCTACTGTTCTGGACATCATTTAACCAAATCATACACAAACTTTCAGAATGAACCAAAATGCAACATATACGAAGGACGATAACCAACATACTCGTTTAAATGCAAAGGAAAATCGAAACCAAATGCAGAAAACAACATGACAGTAGTGCCACTTCGTATACCAGAACTAAACACAACCCAGATCAGCGAATCACCTCTCCCGATACCTACTACAGAACAAAAAACGTACAATTCATTACGATTACTCTGCAGAATCTCTACCCTTTCAACAAATAAACTATCTTCTACAAAATAGCAACACATCTTCAAAGTCAAACTTCAAGCAACATATTCAGGCTATCAGGTTTTTATTTTCTCTACTTTGGAGTGCTAGGAAATAATATTTCTTTCCTCCAGGAGAATTGTTTCACTGTATGCCTAAGGGTAAGACAACCAACATGACCGTACAAATATGCGCTAAAACCTGGTATGCCAGGATATTCCTCCATTTGGAGGAAGAAAGAATTGATTCATTCAGCATCATGTAGAGAACCATGAGATAGACAGAAATGCCTTTAACGTTAATTTCTAAGAAATAGGAATTAATGCAAAGGAAAGGAAAATGATAATATGGACATCATGGAGAAATCGCCACTATGAATTGTTCACACACACAGAGAAAGAGAAAGAGAGAGAGGGAATAGGAGAAGACGAGGAGCGAAAAAAGAGAGGAGAAAACAAGGAAAGAGGGGCAAAATGGCCCAAGTATTGAAATAAATGAAATTTTAACGCTTGTGAATACACAGTCTCCGTTTCTCTCCCTCTGCCCCCTATCTCTGCCTTGTTTTTATCACTGTGCGGGATAAATCTCTTTCAGTAGCAATCGCGAACATCATTTACAGCGTTTAGTTCCTAGAGGAAAATATTTGAAAAGCCGATAGTGGAATCAAACCATAAACCTTCAGAATAAGTCAGACATGCTGACCACTTAGCTACACAGACCATGACAAATGTGTTGTTAAATCAACCATTAAATTCGCTACCCTCAGCGGTTTTCATATCCTAGATTTCAGAACCATCTTCCAAGAACGTACATTCCACTTGCTGGTGGCGCACTTATTCGACAATCCCAAACGGTAAGAATAGAAATAAATTTATTAGAAATTCTGCCTTCAAGTGTTTTGACATACGGGGGTGATGTAAACGTTTAGGGATTTAAATACAGCACCGAGAGCATCAGTTGTCGGCCTAGCGTGGTGTGTTGGTAGGACGCTTGTTCAGGAAATTAAAAACCCGGGTTCGATCTAATATGAGTGGGTGAAATTTTTTCTTCTTTTTTTAAAAAAAAAATATATTTATAAAGGTTTTTAATTTATTATTAAAAGTTCCATTCTTGCATTTTCAGAATTGTTTTTAAAAGTGAAGTTTTTTTTAAAAAAAAGGTAAAGGTTTTTTTCTTCTTTTTGTGTTAAATAATATATTTTTTCTAAGATCAAATTTTGAAATTAATAATACTTTATTCCATTTTTCGTAGATTTTATAAAATTAGTGAACATGGTTTATGGTAGGTTAGGGAAGGTCATGTTCGGTTATGTATCTTTATACTTTCGTTTCTTTCTTTCAAAATACATTTAATCTGTTTGCGCGAACCTGACCTTACCTAACCTCCGCTAACCCATGGCAACTAAAAATGCAACTCGGGGGGGGGGGGGTTGACCCCGGTTAGCAGTGGGTATATGCAATAGTGCTACATTGCGTATGCCTACCGCTAACCGGTGGCGGGTCCCCTCTGAGGTTCAGGCCACCAGCTCGCTTCCGAAGCAACATCCCCCCTTGCACGCCTCGCGGGCCAGACCTGCTTTATATATATATATATATATATATATATATATATATATATATACATCCTAGCTTTCAGTAGCCTCTATTTGCATGCCAAGCCAATTATTAATAATAAATATGAGCTTATAAAAATATATTTTGAAAGAAAAAAATGAATAAAAATCTTGTTCCCGCTGGAATTCGAACCCGTGTTTTTTACTTGGTAAGGCAACGTCTTAGAGATCTCTTATCCTTGCGACATTTGTCGTTGTGTCTTCGACGACAAATATCGTTGGGGTTTGGAAGTCAACGGGAACAAATAATTGCTATTATGCAGTGCGGCAACGACATTCGTCGTCTACGATATGTAAAATGTGTCGTTGTGTCGTAGAGATCGCACGACGTCAAATGTTATTCAAATGTACATGGAGTCTTATATATTCATTTATGCACAACGGCCTTTGCCGCAGGCCTCGGCTGTTTATAGATCAGTGTTGCCAAGCGAATGTTGTCGAGTTTCGTTGCGAGGAAGTTGTTTATTCAAATGAGATCAGTGCGAGTTATAAAGAGAAATTTACTATCTAGGTACTGGTAACACGACACAAGATCGAATGTAAAAATAGCGAACGACAAAAGAGCGACTCCAGAAAAGCGAATACAAATAGGGAGAATGACAAAAAGAGTGAATGACAAAAAGGGCGACCTACTAAAAGAGCGAATGACAAAAAGAGCGACTACCGAAAGGGCGAATGGGAAAAGAGCGAATGACAAAAAGTGCGACTATCGAAAGGGTGAATGCCGAAAGAGCGAATGACAAAAAGGTCGAATCCCAAAAAGGGCGAATGACAAAAAGAGCGAATCACAAAAAGGTCGAATGACAAAAACAGCGATTGATCTTTTGGCGCAGGGCCGTTCTGCATCGGGCCTTTCTGTCCTCGCCCTTTTGTCCGGGCTCTTCTTTTACGATACCGACTCCACAAGCTTATAACAATTACAATATGTGCACATACCTTGCATGGTAGACTATTATTACTATAGACTATTAATAGTGAGTTGAATAAAACATATATATAATTTTGAAACTATAATCTCCATCATAAAAGTTAGGATTTTTAAATTTTCATAATTTTGTCTTCAGATATGAAAGCTCCTAGTTCTTCGTTAGGAACCCCCTTTTCTTCCTTCTTTTTCACAAAGAAATACACCTTTTAGCACAGGGCCGCGCGAGAAGATACATTTAAAATGGCTGATTTTCACATACAACTAAGTTATTATAAATACAAATTTTTGTACCAGGTTTTGTTCCAATCGGTTGAAAATTGAGGATTTTTTTTTAAGTTGAAACGGCTACCTTTTTGAAAACTTTCTTCCTATCATGAACCCCTCCAAGATATTTAGACATCCAATTATTATGCAAAGTTTGTTTTCAATCCGTTAAAAATTACGTCATCTCTCTCTTTCTCTCTCGGGTAGAAGTACATTTAATTAGTTTCATATTTTCACCATTATGAAGTACAGTTTTATTTAACATTGCTGAGAAGATAATTAATTTCATTACATATATCAAAGTTACTACTATTTCGAGTTGTTTACAAGAATATAAGACACAAAAAACTAGTTTTATAACTGAATTTCGTCACGACTATTGTTACATGTGGTATCGCAACAACAAATCGATAATTTCTTTAATTCAGAACGTTCTCTACACAAACAATGTGTTAAACTAGCAAAAACAAGAAAATACGAGTTATTAAAGTTAATGTAAAGTAACGATCTCGAACAAAAGATGGCAGCACTACCTCAGTATATGTGTAGTGTATTTTCTTTACTGCTGCTACAAATTCAAACCTAAATAGTTCAAATTTTCAGGGGAGAAAGTTCATAACTAACTCAAGAGCATTAATTTTCTTTTTTTTCATTGTTGAAAGACCTTCATTGTTATAGGTTATTATATTCACAACAACAATGAAGCTATTTTAACAATAAAGGAAAACGAAAATAAAAAAATCGGCATCGATCATGCTCTTGAATTGGTTATGAACTTTCTTCCCTGAAAGTTTGAACTCTCTAGGCTTGAATTTATAAGAGCAGCAAGGAAATTTCGTGCTGTCATCTTTTGTTGGAGATCGCTGCATTACATTATCCTTCAGTAAGAAATACAGTATTTAATAAATAATTAAATTGGCTATGCACTTTTATGTAATGTAAATGGTGTTTCTTGTTGACTTAGCTACTATTTCTATGTAGTGCAACACTAATATAGGAAACTTCGTATTCATTAAATATGCCTGTTGCCTAAAATACAGACGTTCGGGACGTCAGAAAGCTACTACATTCTCCATTGTTTAAGATTTCAATAAAAATGAAGCATGATTAAATAATTAGACAGCGTTATGCATTACTAGACCAAGCGACATTTCTTATTTTTTTTCTATATGGCGTATTCTGTTGGGGAACAATATGAACTATTTTAAAAATTAGCTATCAATGTATTGGCAGCGGTTGCCAAGAAATATTGATAAAGGTTAAGTAAGTGCTCATGAACTCTAGACTGAATTATCTGTAAACAAATTTTTGGTTCTTGGTCTAGTGATGCATAACGCTGTCTAATTATGTAAGCTAAATATATAAATTACCAAATTATGGATACTATTCGAGCTCAAATGGAAAATAAACAATAAAAATATTCTAACATTATTGATTATTGGCTGGTGTTAAATTAAACTACATTTAGGTTCTAGTACTCTTGAAAGCTTCCTTAAATTTTATTGGTTTTTGAAGTATATTCATTCGTGATAACTAATCCGTATACTCGTTACTGAGCATACTCTGATAAAGTGAAAAATACTCACCGTAGTTAAGTACAATACAAAACAAAACGAATATCTGAATGTTATAAATGGGTGGCTTAACCATGTCATGTTAGAAAAAGCACAATTGTTGTAGTAGTTATAACTTATCCTACACATATCCAGGACTATCTCTATTAAGATACCTGCCGGCTGATATGAACAGCTGATGAACCCAACTCTTGCGAAATAAAGCATTTTCTACAGGTAAGTAGCCGTGCACTTAAACAAAATTAAATCAGTCGCATGTGAGAATGGATTTAACCAATAGAATCTAATTATAGTGTAAAAGGATAGTGAGGAAACAAAACTGCACTTTTTGTTTACCTGCTGACAAGCAAACATACTGATGGGGCAAACAGTTCTAAATTTCTTTCTTCGAATAATAGTTAGTATGTCAAAATATATACAGAAGCAAATTTTGGCAACTCGAGGGCAATTACTTTGGGAGATATCGATTATATAATAGATTCTTGTTTCTAGAGAGAAGAAAAAGTGTGGAAATTTCATTATATTTGTAAAATGATGAAAGAAATGGAAAGCAAGTACATAGTAATGGGTACAATGTGGAAGGAGCTATATATGTTGGTGGGTATGTTCTTCACGGCCGCCATATTGAAGTCCGCCATATTGAATCTCGATTTGTTTTCTTAAATCGGATGCGGTCGTGTAATATGTCATTTGGAATTAGAATTTTACGAGAAACACGTTTCTGAAGTCAGTTTTGCCGTAAATATACTACTGTGAGAGATAATGCTAAGTTACATTATTAACATTATTTTTTTTAAATAATAGAGAAATTGAAATCTAAATGCATACAAATTGTTCCTGATTACATTGTCATATCGATATGCATTTGTGTGCATTCACTTCACGTTTCCTTCATTATTTTAAAACCAAATGGTGTTTTCAGGCTATTGCATCACTAGCGTATACTAATGTCACACACCATTTTATTTCAAAGCAATATATTAAAGGCAAAACTGACTTCAGAGACATGTTCCCCGTAAAATTCTAGAACTTCACGACTCCTTCTTATTTAAGAAAATCTATCGAGATTCAATTTGGCGGACTTCAAGATGGCGGCCGTGAAGAACAACTAGTGCTTTCCACTCAGTACACATTACTATGTATTTGATTTCCATTTCTTTCAGCATTTTACAAATATAAGGGTCTTTTCTCACATTTCTTTACACTCCAAAAACAAGAATCTGACTATTATATCAGCAATACCTCTCAAAGTAATTGCCCTTTAGTTGCCAAAATTTGAATGTGCAAATATTTTGACATTCTAACCATGATGGAAAAAGAAAATTTAGAACATTTGTCTGCCCCATCAGTATGTTTGCTTGTGAGTGTAAGAAGTCTCCATATGACCAAATAAAAAACAATAATTACATAAAAATCATTTTCCTACCAAGTAATTAGAGACAAGCAAGGGTTGCCAGGAAGGTAGTAGAAAAGTCTCAAACAGAATTAAATAAATTACCCCTGACAGTAAGATCATAGAAAAAAGTTGATAATATTCCACACTGGAAATGAAGAAATACGTATGCAACTTTATACACGGGTCAGATAAACTGGGATGCTACAATATTATCCTAAAGAAATGGCAAATTCAACTGAACTTTATATTTAACAACATTGCCATAACCAAAAACTACTAGCTAACAAAAGATGCGTGAAAACAAGGTTCCGTGTGCGGATTCCTGTTTAAATATACTGCACGATATTTTCTGTTTTAGTTGTAGGCATTACTTTTTTTTTCCACTGAGCATGAATTCTGACATACTATAATTAATTTGACACTTCGTTACAGAATGAATGATGTTCAAACTACCCACGAAAGGAAGTGAATGTCGCCTTAGACTCATTTCATCATGTTTGAATCTTTATTACACTTGAAGCTCGAAGTTGTGGGCTATTCCTCGGAGAAGGTCAGAAAGCGGTCTATTCCCAAAATCTTCTGCAACTATTCTTATATTCTCAGCGCATCGTCTGTACACAAGCCTTCCTTGTGGTGGTTCATGTCCCGCAATTTATTGCTTAATCTCAACTTCGTTGAGCGACTGTTCCTTTTTTAATGCATCAATAAGAGTCCAAACATTAGGATGGTGCGCATCTAGGAGATGGTTGAATCTTCTATGCCATCCTTCAATTGCATTATTTGTGCGAGGAAGTTGATCTTGTACTGCAGCGTTACAGTTCCATGTGTCAACAGCAAACAATGTATTTCTACGATCTCCATTTCGTTGTGGTCGGCAATCCACGTGTCTTCAAAGTAATATAGTAACCCTTGCAAAATTTTAAGATTTTTTTTTTAAAAAAATCTAAATTTATTAATTCTTCAAAGACTTGAACGACATTTGGTGGGGGTACATATGCTAGCGATTTGATGTTAAGAGCAAAATTTGCATTTTCACTGAAATTTTAAATAATATCTGGATATTCTTGAACTTTTCTCCACAGACACTGTGAGAAATATGAAGAAGCATCCCCTTTTTCTTACATTAGGAAACGATGTAGAAAATGCGTTCATTGCAGCAATTTCGAAATTTGTTAGGATTGTTTCGGGATTTACGTTAGGTTGAAGATTTTTCAATGCTTCTAACGCAAAAAAATATGAATTTTGAGTTCTATGTGTCATTAAAATGAATACTGTTGGAATAACATTGTAATAATTAATCCCATGAATAGTGTATAATTTACTGAAGAGTGGGGGAGCAGACTTAAATGTACCATCGGCATACCAACGTGGGCATTTACTCATGTAACCTAAATTTCTAGCGGTGGAAAATAGTAAAATACTGTTTTCATCAAGACCACGGCCATAAAGAAGAAACGGTTCACCATTGTCTGTTATCCTGTATTATTGAGAAACAAGTAAGTATATTACAGAATTTGGAGTAGGAGGAGGTCCATTTATTTTCTGGCCAGTCAAGTATATAATTTTGCTTACAACTTTTATAATTACTAAAGAAATTGGTGTAATAGTTTTTGGATATTTATTAGTATAAATATAATTAGGATATTTACTACCAAATGAGTAGCCGCGCCTTAGGCGGTAGCGCGTCTGAATACGAATCGAGTGGCCTAGGTTCGAATCTCGGGCAGGACACTGGAGACTTCTCGCAGTGTTCCCCGCCTGACGCCCTAAAGTCCTATCAAATTGAGTACCAGAGTACCCTAGGTAATCCTGGACACCTTGAGAAAGTAAAGGCGGTCGAGCGTGGGACTGGCCGCCCCACCTCACTTTGTACCGTAGGTCGATAATTCGGCGAATGCGTATCGCACAGGGAATAGCGTTAACTTTTTTACTATAAAATACAGCATACCAACTCTCACATTTTGAATATCTTGTTTCTGTACGTCGACGGTTAAAAGTGATGGTAAAAGGGGGTCGCAGGATGAAAAAGGTTAAAAAAACGCTGAGCTTAGCGTGACCAGAAGTCCGGATTTGGCCCGGGCAGATTAATTTTTAATAGCCTTGTACGGGTGTCCGAAATAAACTCTGTCCGAACACTTTTTTGATCGGATTTCCAAGAACGTGTACGCCAATCATAGATTTATCATGGGATAATGATACTGTCAGTCGTATGTGAGAATGGATTTAACCAATAGATTCTAATCGACGTATAAAAGGATCGGGCCGAAACAAGATTGCAGATTTTGATTACCTACTGACTTGAGCAAGTCATCATATGACCAAAATATGCCATTCGCTCTTATTGTCATTCGACTTTTTTGTGATTCGATCTTTTTGTCATTCGCTCTTTTTGTGATTCGACCTTTTTGTCATTCGCTCTTTTTGTCATTCGCCCTTTTTGTGATTCGCCCTTTTTTGTTATTCGACCTTTTTCCATTCGCTCTTTTTGTCATTTGCTCATTTGTCATTCTCCTTTTTTGCTATTCGCCCTTTTTGTTATTCGACCTTTTTGTCATTAGCTCTTTTCCCATTCGCCCTTTCGGTAGTCGCTCTTTTTGTCATTAGCTCTTTTAGTAGGTCGCCATTTTTGTCATTTGGGCGGCCATTTTGGATTAAAGATGGAGGCATTATTAACATTATCTTATATTGTCGTGACCAAATCGTGATGGTACACCTTCATACCAAATTGCACTCCTCTATCTCGAACGATGTGGTAATTTTTTTTTGGGCTTCCATATTGAATCCAAAGTAGCGACGTTTTTCAAAATGTTGTTATATTTTCCTAAACTACTCTTGATAATACACATTTATGCCACATGTCATGTCTCTAGGTCAAACGATGTGGAAAATGGATTATGAGGTCCACTATTTTGGTTCCAAAATTCTGTCTTTGAGACACTTTGTAATAGTTTCCTAAACTACTGATGATATGTACCGTCATACTATATTTCGTTTTTCTAGTTCCAGCCGTTTTGGCTGTGTATTATATGGAAATTTCATTTTGGAGCCATTTTGGATCCAAGGTGACAGCTTGTTCAAGATTTTGTAATATTTCCTTAGTCTACTAAAGTGATGTACCGTCATACCAAATTTCGGCTTTCTAGTATCAGATATTTAGGCTGTATATTCTTCGAAATCTTACGTTTGACGGCCATTATGAACACAAGATGTCGACTTTTCAAAATGATGGAATTTTTTCCTTTTACCTATTTATCGTCCTCCACCTTCGTGTCAAATTTCATGTTTCTAGTTTATTCCTAACACCCTAAACAATATGAGTGAATGAGTGAGTGAGCGAATGAGTCAGTAAGCCTAAAATACGCAATTTCAGACGTCTACAACTCAAATATGCTTCAAGCTACGAATATGAAATTTTTGCATACCTGAACATATTTGCCATATCTTAACTTTGTGGGATACGCAGGAACACTGGACGATGGTGCTAGGTGGCAAGGTTCATGATGTTCGAGCCTTAGGTTTGGTGGTGATGGGTGTAGCGGGTTTAGAGCCTCCACCAGAATTATGGTTTGAAGATCATGAACCTCGCCACCTCGCGCCAACTTCCAGTGTTCCTCTTACATGCTGTCGCCAAGGAACTTGGCTTATCCATCTTATATTTCACCACATTTTAGTGCTGAAGAAGCTGGCTGAAAAATTAGCACCTCTCCTGTTTTTGCTCGGATATCACAGCCTTTTCTACGTGTATAATATCGTTGTAGGAACTGCAATACTCCTATATGGATAACTATGATTTTTTCACGAGGGACCAAAAACCGGTTTCTGGACTAAAGTCTAGAATACAATTTAGGGACTGAAAAGCTGCTATATCTAAAAAATAAGAAGTTATTTCCACATTATTTTTTCTGCAGCATGCACAGCACACAGAACTATAAACTGATACCAAAACACTAAAGTTAAAAAAAAGTTTCACATAGGGGGTATAGCAGTTCCGATGGCAATATATGTATACTAGCTTCGTTGCGCTCCTTTATCGTAACCAGACTCTTCAGAAGTTGGCCTCCATGATGCAGATCTTCCACCATACCGCCGGGACACTTCGCCCCTGTAACCTACTCGTGGTGGACACCTTCAAACCAATGCCGTGCCGTGCGGTCTGCAGTGAAAGGCCAACGGTTCGAGGGTCCCGTGTTCGAATCACATGGGTGTGAATTTTAATAGCTAAGTTGCTAATAAAGACGGGCCGAAGTCCAAAGTTACTAGACTGGTCCATATAAAAATAAAGTTTACCAAGTTTTACCTTCAAACCAAATTTCGTTTCTCTAGCTTCAACGGTTTGGAAAATAGGTGGATCAATGATGGCGAAATTTCTACCGTTTTCTTATATTGTCGTGCCCTAATCGTGATGGTACAACTTCATATCATATCTCAAACGGTGCGAAAAATGGTTTTGGACTGCCATTTTGAATCCAGGATGGCGACTTTTTCAAAATGATATAATGTTTTCCTAAACTACTCTTGATAATACGCATTTATGCCGAATTTCATATCTCTAGCTCAAACGGTGTGAAAAATGGATTATGAGATCCGCCATTTTGGTTCCAAGATTGTAGATTTGGAGACACTTTGTAATATTTTCGTAACGTACTAGTGATAATGTATAGTCATACTATATTTCGATTTTCTAGCTCCAGCCGTTTAGGCTGTGTATTCTATGGAAATTTTCATTTTGGCGGCCATTTTGGATCCTAGATGGCAACTGTTTCAAGATTTTGCAATATTTTCATGACCTACTAGCGGTGATGTACCTCCATACCATATTTCGTTTTTCTATGTTCAACCGTTTAGGCTTTGTATTCTTTGACATTTTAAGTTTGGCGGACATTTTCAATAAAAATAGGGCGACTTTTTCAAAATGTCGGAATTTTCCCTTTACCTACTTATCTTCCACATTCATGAAAAGATTTCATGTCTGTAGCTTTTTTCGAATACAATAAACAGTATAATGGGTGAGTGAGTCAATTAGCCTAAAATACGCAATTTTAAGGTCCACAACTCAAATATGTTTCAAGCTACTAATATGAAATTTTGCACACCTGCACATATATGCCATATATCCTCAGCTTTGGAAGCTCATATTCCTATCATGAACATCTTTTTCTTACAGGGCCTCGAAATCGCCGATTTCGCCAAATACTCTTGTTCCTGTATAACATGCTTCTGGCAGTGCTGATATTTTTTCACGCGGAGAACTTGGCTGCATGCACTGCCGTGCATGTTGATATTCAATTCTAAAGTGTATGATTTGTGTGCATATGTGAACTGACTTATGTTGTTTAAGCATAACACTCACCAGGGATATGGTGGGGTAAAAGGATACTAGAAGGATATGTTTAAAAGTATTTTAAGGTCTTTAGGCATATGAGGATCAATCCGGGATAGGGTTGAGAGAGTGTGTTGGAAGATATTAGGCACCATCACAGCGTTTGCCTGGTATGGGCGAGGAAAAATCTTGGGAACCCCAGTTAGAAGAGTCGACTGCTGAAATCGATCCCAGGACCTTCCGAATGCTAAACCATTGCTCTAGAAAGTTTTTGAAACTTTATTCACCCTAAGCAGGCTTTACTTGCTCAAATTGATATTGCTTTTTAACCTGTATATACTGATATTCTTAAAATTAAGTTAAAAACCCACACACAAACACTCGTGGCCGAGGCGTGCTACTAACCAGGAACACTCCCGAGATGATAATCTTGCACCAGCGCTATTTTGCAAGGAATCGATGGCCCACTAACCCACAAGGCATCATAAAAATTTTACACCCCGCACTCAGAAGTTGAGGATGAAAATAGTAAATAGTTTGGAAGTCATCACCACCTGCAACGTCATAATCACAGGCTCCGACTCTATACATTGTAAATACAACGATCAAACCAGTATTAGCAAGGTCCTATCTTGATGCAGCGGCAAGACGTTGGCTTACTAAATAAAAATCCCTCGTTCGAATCCCAGCGGCGGCAATTTTTTTCTTTCAAAACATATTTTTATATGTTCGTATAT
>JAGDQP010000414.1:104398-136515 GCA_022664845.1 Lepisma saccharinum | reverse complement strand
ATATATACTGTATATATAAGCCAGATCTTGACCGCGAGGTGTGCAAAGGGGCACGGTGCGTCCGAAGGTAGCTGGTGGGTGTTAGCCTCAGGGGCCGTAACCCCTGGTTAGCGGTGGTCATACGCAATGTAGCACTTTTGCGTATGCCCAACTGGGGCCCTTCCCACTTCTATGAATTCTAGTATACTTTACATAACTAAGGGGAGTCGTAGAATTTGCGTAATTTTTGTTCACTTACCACATCTTTTGTGAATAGCTTCAAAGGATTATTCCTTTGCTCCAGTATACAAGTTTTTCAAAATGTGTCACGATGTGTTCACATTTATTATTAATAACTTTTTTCTTACATTTTTAGTTACAATGGGTTAGCGGAGGTTAGGTAAGGTCAGGTTCGCACAAAAAGATAAAAATTCAATTTGAAAGAAAGAAACGAAAGTGTAAAGATACATTACCGAACCTAACCTACCCTAAGCCATGGTCACTAATTTTATTTAATCTACTAAAAATGGAATGAAGGAATTATTAATAATAAATTTGAACTTAAAAAAACGTATTTCTTAAGACAAGAAGAAGAAAACACCTTAACTTAAAAAAAAATCTGCAATTTTAAAAACAATCTTAAAAATGCAAGAAATTAATTATTAATAATCAATTAAAATTTTTAAGAATATTTTAAGGCAAGAAGAAGAAAAAATTTCGCCTACTCATCCGGGATCGAACCCGGGTTTTTAATTTCCTGAGCCAGCGTCCTACCAACACGCCTTGTTAGGCAGCTGGTAACTGATGCTCTCGGTGTTGTATTTAAATCTCCAACCGTTTACATCACCCACTTCTGCCAAAACACTTGAACGCAGAATTTGTAATAAATTTATTTCTATTCTTGCAGGTTAGGATTGGCGAATAAGTGCGCCACCAGCAAGTGGGATTTACTTTCTTGGAAGATAGTTCTGAAATCTAGGATATAAGAACCGCTGAGGGTAGCGAATTTAATGGTTGATTTAACAGCACATTTGTTATGATCTATGTAGCTAGGTGGTCAGAGTGTCTGAAAATCTATGGTTCGATTCCTCGACCGTCTCATCAAATATTTTGTTCTTGGAACTAATCACTATAAATGCTGTTCGCGATTGCTACTGAAAGAGATTTATCCCGCACCGGAAGAAAAATAAAAGACAAAGAAAGAAGGAGGCAGGGAGAGAAATAGAAGGAGACTGTGTATCCATAAGCGTGAAAATTTCATTTATTTCCATGTCTTGCGCCATTTTCCTATCTTTCCTTGTTTTCTCTTCGCTCTTTCACTGTCTTATTCCATTCATTCTCTCTCTCTCTTTCACTCTCTCTCTCTCTCTCTCTCTCTCTCTGTATATATGTGTGTGTGTGTTTGAATAAGAAAAGAATTTGATTTTTATGTATCTATCTCGAGGTTCTAAACACGATGCTGAATGAATCAATTCTTTCTTCCTCCAAATGGAGGAATATCCTAGCATGCTATGTTTTGACGCATATTTGTACTGTCATGTTGGATGTCTCTCTATTAGGCGTACAGTGAAACAATTCTCGTGGGAGAAAGAACTATTATTTCTTAGCACTCCAACCTCCACTTATTTTTTTTAAGTTCTGTGCAACAGCTTATTTTGTTCTCCCTCTGGTGAAAGATGTACGGTATGTAATCTAATGTATACAATTATACAATGTGCCTATAATTTGTACTAATAATTTATTCTGTAATTTTCAAATACATATACCAGACCAAACCTTTTTGAACCTTTTTGTCTCAGCCCTTTCGCTTCCTTTTTCCCTATGAAAATTTGCCCCCAAAATCCCAAACCTGGTTATAAGCATTAATGATTAATGAGAATAAAGGATTAACAAAGAGTTTATCGAAACCCTTAGCCCATCTAACCTGTCCACTTTTACCCTACCGTCCTCAAACTCCACTTCCTTAAAGCGAGGGCGTAACTCTTGGGAAGGACTAGTCACACCGGTGGCTAGCAAAACGTGAAAAATGTTAACAAAGTGTTTCAATTTCAGTTTTCGAAGTTGAATCATCTTTTAAACCATGGTACCTATATTCTTGTTAAAATCCTTTGACGTACTTTATTGAGAGAAACGCCCTTGGAACAATAATTTTACGGTGAAGTGTCAAGGTTGGAAAAGTCCTTGCTCATGCTAGAGGCAACTAGGGTCTCTTTCGCGTAAAGGATAGTAGTATTATTTCTACAGCTCCGTGCAAAAAAGGATCACTGCTTGTGGAATACCTGACACATATTCATTATTGGTGATTATCATCTATCAGCTTGTATCCTCGCAGCAAATGTGCAATGACAACTTGCTGCAAGTTTAAAAGTGTCATTTAACACTTTCGTTTTAAGTTTGTTTCAAACTTGCAGACTTGATGTGTAAAGCTTATTGTATGCCTACTGTAAGTTGGCAACGCTATTAGGGTAGGTAACGAAAAGACAAGCTAAACAAATTATTTTCTATATCTTGACTAAACTTACTGTATAAAATTCTCGGATTGTCAGCAGAAATAAACATATATACTTACTAAATTCTGCACTGGATTGTATGCTCCCACACAGCACAATTACGTCCAATAGACGTCCTCTGGATGCCCCATTTGTGCACAGAGTTTCCGATGAAGGAGTCAAGAGACGTCTTTTATACGCCCAAAGTAAACTCGATGGTTACGTCCACTGGATGTTCTTACAATGTGCGATTATGGACAAGCACAGACTTCCCAGTAACATGGCGGCCTGAGGCAAACACCATTCTGTATTGAGGGATACTGATAAACTCGAAGCGGGACGCAAACACGTATTTTTCGTTAGAAATCCAGCGTCTTACCGGCTCGGCCAGATTTCCAATGACAAGTAAGGACAAAAACAATACACTGACAAGACGGTCAGAAACAACGTTGTACGAACTTTGAAGACAAAATAAGTTATTCCGACTACTTGCAAGTAATATCCTACGTTTTAATCAACTTGTCAAAATGCATTTCATAGCAAATCAATACATTTCATGCAAAACACTGACATCGTTTCTTTATGGGCATACGCACGTAATTCCCATGTGAAGCGACGTTGCATCAAGAGGCGCTCCATGATTGGTGGGTACGTCCAACTAATTCATATGTAGGTCTACATTGTGTCAAGTATAATAAAATCCTCTTTCTGTCTGCGAACAAACCCACGTATTTCCTATGTGTGGACCAGATCGCATCTAATGGGCTAAAGTGGGTCCCATGTCGTTGTGCTATTTGGGATGTGTCATTCTTCATTTTCTGTAAACCTTCCAAATACTTTGATATGTAATAGTATACAAAAGTATCTATAGTTTGGGACGTTTTGTTTTGGACGTATTTACAGCGTCCGTTGGATTCCCTTAGTTGGTTCTTTTTGGGATAAATCTATTTCTGTGTTTTGGCATCTATTGTATGTCCAAAAATGGATCTCTTTTGGATGTCAAGTTTTGGAAGTGTTTTCGACATCCACTAAATGTCCCTACTTATCCTTTTGGGATATTCAGTTTTGGATGTATATTGTAGGATTTGGACGTAAATTGGACTTTACATATCAGTTCTTTGTTTTGTTTTTTAATTCATCCTAATTAAACATGAGAAGAGAGGGGCAAATATTATACGTAAAAGTAAAATCCATATTATGACACTCCGAGTAGCCCAAATTCTACCTGGCAGAGATTCGTCTACAATCCGCGTATGAACGTCTCACGATTCCGCATATGAGTTGCTGTTGACCGCAGATTACTGATCCGTTGTATAAACCATAGTTACAAATTTAGAACTATAAATTATGTTGCTTTAAATGAGAAATTTTAAATCCAGTTTTGTTTGGAATGGGAATAATTGCGCAAAAGTGGTTAATAATTTGGCAAATATTTGTAAAGTTCTGTCAGGCAGTTGACAATTAGCGTACAGGTGGGGAATTACTCAAAGAATTCTAGTGGCAGAAAATTAGGCGACTGAAAATTGGAACAATAACTCCAGTGTCCCTGGACAAGATGAACTGGTATTGGTCTAAGATGGTCTTTCATCGAAACTAGATGTCCTCAGGCTTCAGTCAGAGGTTAAACTTGATCCTCATCCCTACATCTAACGTTTACGCACAAGGTATTAATCCTGAAATCCTATGATCACAAAACGGCAAGTGAAGAGATATTTGTCTATAGTAATGTTTATAGGTATTCAAGATGGAACTATTAAACGATGGCACTGAAGAAAAGATCAGGAAGATATTTGGGTAACATGAATCCGTGCCAGCTATTTAAACCTATTAGCAATTTTAATTATTAGAAAATGTTGTTCATAAAATATTTTAAATCAATATAGACACACGCCCATACAGTAAATTATGGATCATCATTGTCAATGTTTTACTGAAAACTGTAGGCCACTCTATTCTTACAGATCTTACATTTTCTCTTCCTCCGCTCATCATACAATACCTTTAATTGCATTCTTTAGTACTGAATCATAGCGGGAGGAAGTTTATAAAATTATTATTTTTATTTTCTTTGTTGTCTTGTTGTTATACATTTCTCGTCTACTTACATCAGTCTTTCCTCATTACTCATACTCTATGATCAACTGTGTTGTTTTTTATTATCATCTTCGTTCACATTCCTAGGACTTCCAAATTTCTTTCGTTACTGTGTTTTAGATTTCTCGGTTCTACTTAATATAGCACATTTGATCCAAACGATATATTTAATCAATATTTTCTTCAATTACTTGTTTCTCTGTGAATATAATATTACATATAGTTCTTGCTAAGCTATTTAGCTATCTAAAGCTATTTAGTAAAGAACTTTCTTGGAACATTTATTGCTTTGTGTTATCTATCAACTGGCATAAAGGAGGAAGTCTTCGATATGTTTAAGGATATTGTTAAAGATCGAGCATAAACTTCACAAAAGGCATAAGAAATGGAAGCGTTCTGAAACTATATAACTGCACTATTCAATAATTCGCCTTTGGTGACTAGAGGAAATATGAAAAAATGCCGAGCTAAGGAGAAAATGTCCCCGCACAAGTACTTTTTTTTAAAACATAAATTAACTTTTGCTCTGTAGCCACCAAGAATGTATGGGCGAAGAGTTGCCTTTACATTTTAATAATTGTTACCAGAATATATGTGTAAAGTTAAATGCAGTTCTTATTTTGTAGGTGAAAGTTATTGAACCTACAAACAAAATTCAGATTGAAATTCTTTTAACCAGTTAAATGTTAATCGACAATTAACGTGACATTGTCTGTAAACGTCTGTAGTATTAGAGTATCATGGCCAGTGCCTGTATTTAATGAACTGTATTGTTCGTAAGGGACTTCCAACCAGCGAGGACCTGCATTGATAAAATAGTATCAGTAGATAAGAAGGTATTTTCTACAAAAATATAAGTTTATCGGAAAGGTTATACTTTAAGATTTAGAGAAACATTAATTATCAAAGCCCTGGAAACTTATTACTTTCAAAACGAGTTTCATCCACTTCACTTGGCAACATGATATCGAAATTATAAATTTGCAATACACAAATAAAGCCACAATTACAGACACCTTCTTCCATCTCTTTCTGGATTTCCCCACAAAAATAAGGACGGTAGAATTTGCTTAACACAAGGTTGACATTCAAATAATTTCAAATTGATTTGTGAGTTGCAAGAAATGATCAAGTTACGGGGCTTTTGAATTACAGGGTGATAAAGTGCAATGAACATAGCGTTCTAAGGGCTCTCTCTGGCTTAAAAATTATGTTCTCAATTGCATAGATTTCATTCAACGGATTTGCTTCATTCATATCTTAATTGGTAACTCTCAATGATTAATGTAAAATGCTCTAAAGGTTGTAACGCAACAAACAGAACTATATGATACCAACACAATGCAAGTTTGACACACATTTATGTCAGAAGCAGACACTTAGAAGCCAATTAAACTGGCATTTAAGTTGCCAGGCAGTGCTTGTGGGACTACTGTTTCCTTACCATACCCGAAACGTCTTTTACCTCTGACTCAAATCCAGGATGAAATTAATAATTTAAGCTGCTAACACGCAACTGTGGGGGGGGGGAAGTCTAATAGACACCAAATGTTACATTTGTCATTGAATCTTTTGTTGTGTAGAGTGAATAACGCTGTGAGTATGTGTATTCCAATGCAGCTCCATATGTATGTGAATCAACGGCGGTAGAATTCCGTATAGTTCCCGTGGTTCGTCATATTAGCCACTTGGCGTCCAACAGAACCCACCAGTATCAATGTCTTGTATTTTTCACCAAAAAATGCATTTGAACTACTATATTTATTTATTAAATCTTAGATGCATCTAGAATTTCCATTTTACAACGAAACTACTAGAAACTTAATAACATTAAATTAAACTATAAAACGATTAATAACACAGCAAGTATTAATATAAAAAATCATGACGATTATGATACACATGAGGAATAACTCACATATTTGTATTTAGCGCTCGACGAAAAGTATTTTCAGACCCCAAAATATCAACATTTGTGGCAAGATTATTATATTAATACACAGATACTAGTCTATAGAATAAGGAGCGCAGCAGAATATTTAAGCTAGGCATGGGAAAATGAGAAAATATATTACTTTTGGTTTTCTGCTAGGGAACACAGAAGTAAAATTTACATATTAACCTTCCAATTCTGAGCTTCTCGTTAAGGATCTTGTAAACCGTATGCCAGCTTGCGACGAGAAGATGGGACGTGGAGGCCAAGAACGGATAATAACATGAGTTTGCTTAAGTTACGAACCGATGGTATTGTTCTGACTGTAGCAAGGGAAAATTTTAGAAAAGAATCAATATGAGATAGGTTAGAAATACTAGCCATGTTCCAAATAGAAGAGCAGTATTCAATTCTCGTGAATATTAAAGCCAGCCGGGTGGACGAGCGGTCTGCGGCAGTAGACCATCGACTCGAAGGTCCCGGGTTCGAGTCCCGACAGGGGCATGGATGTGGATTTTAACAGCTAAAGGCTAATTGAGACGGGTCGAAGTCCAAAGTTAATAGACTGGCCTATATAAAAATAAAGTTCTTTTATCGTGAAAATTAAGGTTTTCTAGAACATTCTCAATTAATGAAGGTCCTTAATTTCAGGAAATCTATAGAGAAGACCAAGTAAGCACCTAGAACTGTTAGCTACAGAGCCGATGTGATCGGCAAACAAAGGCCCCTCAAATACAACTATAAAATCTTTTAAAGAAGCAACTATAGCTATATTATTATTTCAAATGAAAGAGGTAGATAAGATTTGATACTTCTTTAAAGATATACTAAGAAAAAAAAAAAGATTTTGAGGGATTTATTTTGAAGTTCCACGCATTGCTTTAATCCAAGAAATCAGAGATTGAATTCTGGTAGATCAGCAGCATGTGATTTCTCGAAATAATTTATAGTCTTCAGAAAATGTGTGAAGTTTGGCTTGAGATGACGAGATATAAGATGGGAGATCTTACGTATAAAGAAAGAAGCCGGCCGGGTGGCCATGCGGTCTGCGGCGGTAGGCCAAAGGCTCGAAGATCCCGGGTTCGAGTCCCGGCATGGGTATGGGTGTTAATTTTAATAGCTAAGGGGAGAATTGTGACGGACCGAAGTCCAAAGTTACTAGACTGGCCCACATAAAAATAAAGTTTACCAAAGTTTTATATACAGAAAGAAGAGAAGAGGGCTAGAAACACTACCTTGAGGTACACCAGAGGGAACATAACAAAATTGGAAAAGGATCCAGAGATTCTTCTTGTTGTTCGCGCCCAGTGAGATAATCTGTCAATAATGAGAGGCAAATTTCCAAGGAAACACTCAAAACAAAGTGTGAAGTTTTGAGACTACTGGAGGCGGAGGATCTGAGGGATCCTGTGAAGGATTTTACCAGAAGTATTTATTGAATTATAATTTCTCAGTGCAGAGACTCATTTAGAGAATCTGGGGGTCCAGACCCCATCATTATGCATAACTATTATAATTTTATACGCAATTATAAATATTGATTATACATTTCATACCCAAGCACATATTTGACCTCCTCCCAAAACTTAAGTGCCCCTCTCCAAATGAAATTTTTTATACTATTAATGTGTTTGATATATTTGTTGGTTAATTTTGCAACGTAATGTAACTTATCTGAAAATATATTTAAAATGTTTGAAAATGACGTTATAATATACTTTTCTTCGTTCTTAATTCTTTCTTTTCAAAATTTTAGAATGGGTTCCTGAGGCCCCACTAGCATGTAAGTTTAAGTTATTTAACCAACGCAGGTAAGGGTTAAATATATTTCATGGATGTAAGCTTACAGTGTTATCCAACGCACTTTACCTTTTATATCCGGGAAATTATTAACACAGCGGTTGACAAATTTTTCGGTACGTGGGCTAAATCAGATTAACTGTTAAAAGACGTGGGTCGCAATGCTAGAGAAATGAAAATGTTATAAAAATAATAGGGAATGTTTCCGGGAGCTACTGTAAAAGTCTATAAAATTTATGTTGTTAAAACTGTCCAAAAAGTCATTACTTTCCAATTCAATGAACTCAATTTCTATAGAACTGAGAACCAGACCTATGTCAGTAATAAAAGCATGCTGAAATAGTTGAGTTTCATTTCAATATTTATAAAAATCAGGAGGAAATTTCCTTCTGAAGACCTTCAAGGATATATGCAAAGCAGATTTATAATTTCTTCCATAGAAATGTTACTTCTTTTATCCTCGGTAGCTTCATTCACAAAAGGAAAGTGACCGAAATGATCTCGAAAAAGTACTAGAGTAATTACTTTAGTTTAACTTCAAAGGAATAAACTTCCGAAATGTGTTTCAAAAAAATAATATAGTTTACTGCGGAACCAGTTAGTTCCATTTCTTCTCGAAGCAGTACAATTTTTGCTCCATAAAGCCCCAAGATGAATGATGTAGTGCAAAACTCTAATGGGCTCTTCAGCATTCTTCGCCACTTGCTCGCATATTCTTCCAACAATCCCTGTCTTTATGCGAGGGGGGTTCCATATTGATTTACACTTTATTTTTTTGCACTTATAAGAACCATCCTTGGCAGATACATCCACTTTCTCAACATAGTCTCCATTAAGAACTACCATGTGTATGCATAAGATTTTGCCGTTTTTTTTTTTTTTTTTTTTTTGATAACGAAAACACGTAATTTTCAAGGGAAATTAATTTTGTTTTCTGCAAAATATTGGCCATCGGCTTCTACACATTTCGCCCATCTTTCAGGTAATTGATGCATACCATGCCTAAAAACTGCTTGTCTTCTGCGGCAAACCATTCGTCGAACCATTTTCCAACGTCTTCGAAATTGCTGAAGTGCTGCTCTGCAAGCGCGTGCCCCCTTTGATGCGAAGAGGTAATAGTCAGATGGCGCCAGGTCTGGGGAGTACGGCGGGTGCGGAAGGATCTCCCATCCAAGCGATTTCAAGGTGTATTTCACTGGTTTTGCTGTGTGAGACGGCGCATTGTCGTGTAACAAAATCACTTTGCCATGTCTTCGGGCCCATTCCGGCCGTATTTCGATCAATGCGTGATTGTAATTAATCATTTGTTGGTGATACGGTATATCTTTTACAGGAGTGTCTAACGCTTTATTTGGTGGGATTTTGTCGCTGTATGATAATTATTAAAGTTTTTAACTGCCAACGATTTTTAAGAAAGTTCCATTTGTTAAAAAAAATCGTCTTTCTTCTTCTACATGTTGGTCAAGATGTGTACAATTGTTACCTCATTGGAAGCTTTGTTTTATACGCCTTGAAACTAGGTAAGGTTCATAATCCTATGATACTTAGGAAAGGGATTAGGTCCATAAATCTAAGATATCAGCTTTCAAGATCGCAGCCATAGTGCTCAGCCCCACCATGTAGGGTATTGAATGTACGTATTTCTGGACTTCATGCTTCAGAGGCTCAAGCCGCCCACCATGTACGGTATCAGCTATTTTACAAATATCCAACTCTCACTCCTTCATGCACTTTCGATTTACTAAGGTGTTTCCGGACACTTTTCATAAGTGTTATCATAATTATGAGTCACCCTATATTTTAAATGTTATGTGAGCATACATAGAGAAATTACTGATGTTTGCATAGTTCGTGTGGTCTTTCTTTGTAAACTTTTTTGGTAAAATTTTTATTTTTATTTGGGCCAGGGAACTTTGGACTTCGCCCATCACGATTCTCCCTTTAGCTGTTATAATCCACACCCGTGTCCCTGTCGGGACTCGAACCCGAGACCTTCGATCCGATGGCTTACCACCGTAGACCGCTCGGCCCCCGGCCGACGGTCTTTTTTCGAGCAATAGTCCATAAATCAGGGAGCTATACATAACCCTTCATTGCAGTAATTGCACTGGTACCTGGACTTTTTTCGTAGTTCTTTATATCTACAGAACTGAACTGTGTTATTCTTTCTTTCTTTCTTCTTTAATAAATATAAAGATAAAACATGAGTTCCCATACCCTAAGATTATAATTATAAGACCATTTAGCAAATGACGTATTGATATGGTCAAAACAGCACATGAACACAGGATGGATTGGATCAGCAGAGAACGTAATATTACGTCGAACATTTCATTAACAATTAACTACTTAATATTTGTTTGCCCATATAATTGCTCATATTATTGTTTGCTCATAATATTTGTTTCATTCAAAAAGGTTGCAATATTGCCTGCGTGAACAATCAAACAGACACTTTGGAAATCGAATCAAAGACTACAACATGGAGAGAATGTTGTAACACAAAGTGGAGTAAACGCTGGAGTCGATGTTTCAATTGGGTTACAAACAAACAAGTGCTTTAAGAGGCTTTCAAACTGTTCCCAAACTTTTTCTCAACTTTTACGTTTGGAGCTTGCTAGTTGGTTGGTCTGCGAAAAGGGGCTCTCCACTTTCAATCTGCCTTGAACTTCATACTTCAGCTATAACTTTAAAGTTCCTATATAGAAACTGAGAGGCACGAAAGAGTCCTTTAAACTTAGGTTAGTTAGTGTTAATCACTCACGATTACAGCTGGAATTTATCAAAATATTGCCATCCCTTGAAGGCTATGATTAAATCAACGTTTACGAAGCAGTTCAAAGTAAGGTATGTTAAGCTGGATTTTGCAGAAAGTACTTTCTGTAGATCTATGAACCCTACTTTTTTCACTTCATTAGCAACTTCAGGTCTCATGCGATAATGTAATGGCATAAATCTATTCAGTAATGCGCATTATACTGATAAAATAACGTTTCTTTACAACCCTAATTTTGCTCCAGTAATCGTCACTCTAAGTTCTGCTGTTCCCTTATAGTCGTCAGACCAATGCGCCAGTAGTCGTCACGCAATGTACTACAAACATTCGTATGGAAAATATGTGTGATCTCATTTTCATCTTCACTAGATCTTAAATTGACAAAACAAAGCGTGCTTGAAAGGAAAGAGGCACAGAGGACTTGCTAGAAGGCCCTCAGAAATTCTTCTAAGAAAAATCTGAATTGACTTCAGGTGGAATATGTAGGAACTTAAATTTTGAATTTTACTGACGGCTATTCGAAAGAGTGAGGCTATAACCGTGATTTTTTTTATAAATTTAACATCACATTAAATTCAATTTATTACTTTTCTGGAGTAAAAATTTTCAGTAGCAGTTTTTCACCTGTAATCGTCACCCGCAACAAGCATTGGTGCAAAGTATGTTTGACTTACACCAGTAGTCGTCACGCCCGAAAGCAGAGAAAGTGGCAGTAAAGGCAAGCAAACTTATAATCTGATAATTAATTTGATCCTTAAAGAGACATGTTATGCACATGTAAACATTAGTCACTTATACGTAAAACTTCAATGCTTATTTTGTAGTGTCCACTTGCTTAACACTTTTTTAGTAACAAGACCATGGAAATAGCAGGAAACACGAACTTGCAGCCCAAACACATTTCTACGAAATGAAGTTACGTAATAAGCATACTAATGGTGCCGGTTTCGTAATAGATTATGACTGCTAACTTGGTCTGTTCTTGTCCCCGAACGATGAAAGCTTTTCTTATTGTCACATGTTTAGTTAAAACATGACGACTACTGGAACAGTGACGAGAAATGGTGCCTTTACCTTATTTCCATTTTTTTAATATTCGAATGCACATTAGCATTTTCCCTGTAAAACTGAAGAAAATGGAATGCAAAAGTTGAAGACGCTTTCAAAATTGAAGAGGACAAGGAAAGAAGTTAGAAATTGTATGGAAGATGATTTCAAGTAAAACGCATCAAGTCTAACATTCCTATTTACTCTCATACAACGACTGCTATAACTTGATGATTATTTGCGCTTTTGGTTTGCAACTTTCTGACGTGTTAACTGTTATTGTATGGTAACTGTTATTTGTGCCAATTTATATGTTTTGTTAAAACAAAATGGATATTCTTCCTTCTTTCCCTGTACTGTGTTAGTTGCCTTTTCCTTCTTAGAAAATGATAATGATTTATATTTAAATTCCCTCAGCGCAACCTTAGTTCATCACACCATTGCACAATTGTCTTGAAAAATTGGCTAAATCCTCAAAACTTAAGTAGCGGAAATAAAAATCGAAATCATATCATTTTGAAAGCAGAAGGTTTACTATATACAAAATTACCTGCAGTAAAAAAAGAGTATCTCACCCACAGTATATGTTAGGCGCTCGCAAAATCGCAGTTTGGATTCAGAATTTTGTATTTCATAATCATTAGTCGCAACGAGTACAAAGGTACTGCGTGTCTTAGAACTCATTTATTTTGGGAGAAAGTATTTTTTTTTTGTTTCACGTGTTCCTTACTACATCAACCAAAATAGTACAAAATTACATTCTGAAGAAATTTTAGTTTTAGTAAACAAAATTACGCATAATTTACAGTACTTTTAGAAACAAATTGATCATGATTATATCGCGTATATTCCATTACACGTTTAACTCTTTCGTCTTCATTTATAGTTGAAAATTTTCCAACGTGTCTTAGGCTGGATTTGAACCTGCAACGTTGTGATTTATTATCAGTTGTTTTAGCCACTACGCTACGGAGCCACCCTATGTCAAGTATGCACTTCATAAACTCAGACGTGGAATGTGGTGTATGTTCATTAGAGATTTACTTTAAGCAGGGAAAATGTAGAAGATTTTGCATGTTATTTTTTTCTATTACATACACTTTCTCTAACACATACGACGCTCTGTGAAATGTCAGTGTTGATTGATTTAACTCAGTGACATCTTCATTGGATAATATTTCTCTAATTTTGATATTTTAATCTGCCAAGTTTTTGCACGTTTTCAGGTTGAAGTACAACACATTTCTTAAGTTTCAAGAATGGCATTGGATGTCGAAATATCGTACCAGAGCAATGACAATTGATGTTTACTCGGAACAGCCAACTACTATCGATATCCGCGTTATTGGCTACAACATCCTTGAGCTACTACGGAGGTTCTTTAACCACCTTATGGTTAGAAATGAAAGGTGACCGAAAGCCCAACGGTGCATGATCTTATTTTCACAACTTGCACGCTGAATGAACAGTGTTACGAGAAGACGACTTCTAGATGTTAAATTGCTTTTACGTCCGTTGCACTGTGAATGTTAAAAATCCTGCTCCTGGAAAAAATATAATTAGATATGCACAAGGAAATAGATAAATATTTCCTCCTTGCAGTAAATTTATATATAAAATAACAAATATACAATTGGACTTTTTTTTAAATAAAATATTTCCTCTACGTGCATCTTCCACTACTGTTGCCTTCGCGAATATTCTAATGACAACCATTATTTTCCTCCAAATTCCGAACCAGAATCAGATAATCAGTATCCAAAACCCATTTTCAATTTTCCTCAACTGGAAGCGAGATTATATAATCTGTGTGTTGGTTCTTGGTTATAGAAACCAGCAATGCATGCTATAACTTATTATTAATGGTTTGGTCCTACGTTGTATTTATCCCCAAAATGTAACCAGCCGTTCACACGTTATTCGTCACGTTAGCTCTTCGTTAACGTTTCCACATTGAACCGACTATTGGCATATCAGGTGCTTTTGTGGTTGGCCCTACCATAAAACAACGTTGCCGACACGATAATGCATATCGGTCTAACGAAGCACGGTTACTTGGGATATGTCTGTATAATATTCAAAGACCAAATTACTTTTTGTGTTTTAAGTTATTTTCTTTTAGGGTCAACGTATAATGTAGTAACTAATTTTGGATTGGTTTCGGGACAATACAAATCGCTACGAGGCCGCATATGGCCCACAAGCCGTAGGTTGGAGACCACTGCACTGTAGGATAATATTCTGGTCCAAGTACCCAGAATCTCTATTGCTCATGAAACTCCTAATTTCGGGTATCCACAGAAAGAAGAGAAAAGGAAATGGGGACTTCTTAGGACTCTAAGAAATCAGAAAGTAAAACGTTTATCGAATAATGGATAGTTGGAAAGCTACAATTAAACTCGTCACATCATGCATTCAAAAAATGTTAAAGCAATATGAATACTGACACATCTTCATACAACAGCATTGCAGAAATGAGATTAGTAGGAAGAATGGACTGAGAGTATTAGCATTTTCATATCTTGACTATCCCTGCTCACATCGTTTAAAAAGTATTACCTATGAAAGGATGTGGATCATCCAGCCAAATTAATGACAAGAAAATTTGTTCCAGCTAATCAGAATCGCAAGATACTGGAACGAATGTACTAACATTTTATTTGGTCATTTGATACCTTCATCTTAATGCCATTGTCCGTTCGGAAAAGGAGAATGGAATAAGTCACTTCGAACTTCAAAAGTCATCCATAATTTTACACGTATTATATACAAATTGATATCTTATTAGAAATACGTATGTGCTGTTTTTCTTTGCATTAGGAATATGTTACGAGTCCGCTTTACCAAATCAGAGTAACTTACGAAAAATTAATTCTTGGAAACAATAAACAATATGGAAAATACAAGATGGAATTTGCGTTTTTGAGACACCATATTTTACGTCGCGAAAAGTAGAAGAAATAATGTATATAGGAAATAATTTCTTTCGCAGATAATAAAGGATTTGTTGTCTGAATGTTTCTATACAACTTTTCCCATAATTTAAACCTGTCTTTTCTATTTTTACCCGATTTTTTGGTATTCTGTATCGCTGTTCACTACTTTAAACTAAAGTTCAGATAAAAATACATTTCGTTTTCCGTGTTAAAAGTGAGAGAGTAGACACGCAGTCTTGGAGCTTAATCTAAAGACATAGCAATAATCAGCCTGAGCCAAAGTTGCCTAAATGCCTTAATACTATATTCAATTCAATTCTACATATCAATATTTCCGGGGAGTGATTGAAGGAAGCATAATGAATAGTTGAGTGGCAGAAACCTTCTCTAATCGAATGTTTGTTGACGGATCCATAATTGTCAGTAATCATCTGGTAACAACATTTCCTTGCATAAAACCTCTATACCCTTAGGGAGATCTTTAATACATGGTTCAGAAACTTCAGTAGTTCACTTTAAAAAATTCAAGGAAGAATGGAAGGATAAGAAATTTTTACCTTATGATAAAAGTATCACTTTTTATTTCGTTCTTTTTGTTTATAAATCTCAGAGTTTCACGGAAACGGTGGAGGTAGATAACCTTTCAGTATATTTCGAAAATTCATATTGAGTGCATTTTATTTAAAAGGTTCAAAAGGCCATGTTACAGATGCTAAAGAGGAAGGAGAAACAGAAGAGAAAAAAGTAAACTTGATGGAGGCAGTAAGAAGAGTTGTCATTAAAAGTTTTCAAAAATGGTAAAAAATATGCCACCTACACACCAGTAACACTTCTGTGTGCGTCTTCTATGTGGAATACCATTTCCGGTTGGTCTCAGTTCTTTCCGCATACTTGCTTAGTGCTTCTTCCCATCATCTTCTTCTTAATGTGGAAAGTTTTCTTAACATCTCTGTTCCCTTCCTTTCGTTTTCTGTAGTTGTTCTTGTCTCTTCTTTGCACTACTTCATTATAGACCTTCTTCTCTGTCTGTTCGCTCTTTATCACAGAAACAACTTCCCTTTCTTTCTTTCTTTCTTTTATATATATATGTTGGCTCTCTGTTTCGCCCTCTTGCCCTCTGTCACCTACAACTAGCATACCAACACCCGCAAAATTCCTCGAGAACTCGTGGGAATCCTCAGGGTTTGTTGTGAAGACTTCCGGTCTGAAACTAGTTCTCTCTGCCCGATTTCTTTTTAAGTTTGTTTTGTTTTGTTTTTATCTGAACCGCAATTTCCCCCTCCTTCTTTCCTTATGCTTCTTCTTGGGAGCACCAAAGCACTTTCTACAACCGCAGACCTACCTCTTAAAATTTCACAGAAGTGTAATATTTAGCATTTATCTATGCTTGTTTCTTTAAGTGAAATGTTATTATCAGAAGCTTGTATGATATTCCTCTTTTCAAGTAATTGTGTTTCACTTCAAACCGTGAATATGTCGTTACGGTTTGTTTGACCGTAAATTACACCTGTCCTCAACATTTTGACTTTGGGGGCCTTAACCTTCCATAAATCATTCTTGTTATGTAACTCACACAATATGTATGTTGTTAGGGTTTCATATAGGAAAGGGCATTTTTATTTAGAACACGAAGTATGTACACTTTAGAGAGATGTAGATAAACAGGTTGGTCACTTCGGAGGAAAACGAGTATTATTTCATTTATCGACAGGATAACTTATTATTATTATTTCATCTGATTCTCGTACCATCGGAAGAGCACAGTAGCTAGTACATTATGCTTCTCAAAGTACGAAGTTTGTACACAAAAATATAGCATTTTAAAACACTATTGATGCGTATGCGCGAAACGGTGAACAGTGGAACAAAACGTATATGTTACATTTCGCGTGCATTAAGGAAAGGAAGTTGAATCTTCTTCGCAGTGTGGGCTGATGCCGTATGATGTAATATAGACTTTTGTTCCATTAATTTTGAAATTTGAATTTATTTAAGGCCTTTAGGCATCAATAGCTCAGGTCGGAATACGGTGGGAAGAAGATGTGGGAAGGTAGACGGCCAGGGCCTATCTTGTAGATACCATCCTGGCATTATTTCCATGGATCGAACTGAATGTTGAAGTACACGCTTACTCATGAGAAGCGTATGTAACATATACTTTTGTTCCGCGGTTTTTGTAGTGCATTTCCCTCCGGAAATTCCTGCATAGCGAGGTTATTTGTTGCAATATGCTAAACCCAAGTGAAAATACGAGTACATATCAAGAATACATTTGTTTTGTAAATAACTCCACTTACACAAAAATATCACATACACGTTTGTTCGGTCATACGCCTTAATTGTATGTCAAATAATTATTTTGACTCGACGCGGGTTCGCGACGCGAGATTTTTTAGACCAACGACACACTGTCCATTCTGGAGTCTGCGGCTCTGCGCACCACAGCTTCATCGCATTACGAACGTTCTTACCGCCTTATGTACCAGTTTGAAAATATATCAAAGTATATGGAAGATCAAAACAAACTGTTATTGATGGCATAAAACGCATAACGTGAACAGAGCATAGTGGTGTCATGTGGTTGTCGTTGTAACACACATTTAGTTTACTCGTATTCTGGGGAATGGAAAGAAAGTAGGCGCTAATAAGTCAAAGCTGGCCATTGGTCCGATATAAGGAAGATAAAGCAAGAAAAATGACATTCAGATTACCCACTAAACGAATTTGAAAGTAGGATTTACTAATTAGAAGGCATTGTCTGCAAAACCACGATGCTATCTTGTTAAACGTGGTTCAAGAAACAATGGATATCCTGATTGTTTACATTTTGATCAACCCTAACTAAACGCAACCTAGTTTCTTTGTAAACAGTATGCTCAAAGCTAGTGATTAGCTAGCTATACTATTCGAATAACGAAGTCGTATATAGAAGTGAGTTCATGACAGCTAGTCAAAGGTGTGACTTAACTAACTAAGGTGCTCTAAACGAAATAATTTTAGAGTGAAGCCTTTGTATGATGACTGAGAATACTGTGAATGCACATAAAGAGAGATGATCTTGAAACTTAATGGCCGAATGTATCGAATGTTTTTCTGGACGCGACAGTTGTTAGCAGAGGGAGAAGGAGCGAAAGCAGTAAATAAGTACAAAAGACCAGAAGTTAAATTACATTGCTTTTCACAAACTAAAGCAGAACATACTCCAGTATTTGGGAATCTATTTTCTTAACCATAATGCTTTCCGAAAATCTTCCAACGTCTAACATTACTCCACTATTCGGCGTCGACTTTGTAGTTCCTACAAGCCGTTTGTAGAAAGTGTGGTTTGTTTATTTGTCTCTCCAAATGCTCGGTAGCCGTAAATTACTGTCGTAATTACTGGCACACTTCACTGCCGCTAATTACCGATGGTTGAATCATAACATCATAGAAAAAGGTGTTTCTTCAAGTGACGCTCACAAACGAGTGTTAGCGGCACTCACATATATACAGCTAATTTCGGATCTACAAATGTATGCTTGAACTTCCATTTGAGAGCTCTTTATCATACTAAGACATGAAAAAAATATATAGAAATTTCACTTTTGTGATGATAGCACTGACCCCAGAGCATATAGGCGGCTGAAACTTCCGGAATCGTAATTCACGCTTCAATACCTTTCAAACGGTGTATCACACGTCAAAATCGGTGAAGGCGTTTAAAAGTTATGACATTTTTATTTTAGCTGAATCACAGATTCTTCACAAATGATAGAAAAGTTTGTCTATCATTCTGTCTGTATTTTTTTCATTAACCTAAGTATTTGGTACCAGGGGTTTTTGGTGGTCAATTGTGGGTCTTAGAGGTACATTGATGCTTACTTGTTTGATAGGAGTTACCGTTTTCGAGTTAGTGAGCCTACCATGGTCCAAAAGCGACTTTTCTATGAAGACGTGTAAACTTTTTTTTAATAGGTAGCCTTACAAAATAAGTGATATCAGCACAGAAACCCTTCGGCGTAAAGGGAAGAGTGACGCAAAAATTATACTCACAGAGAGGTGATACCCATTTTGCGAGATATTTTCCTTGTGTCACTATGGCGAAAGGGAGGATACTAAGTCTCTTAATTTTATTACAAAGGAAATACTTCCGCCATAGTGACACAAAGACAATCACTCGCAAAATGGATACGACTTCTTTTGTGAGTAGAGTTCTTGCCTCACTCTTCCCTTTATCCCGAACGGGTTTTGTACTGTGAAATATTCGTGTCATTTATGTTATACGTAGAGCCCTACCCTTACCAAAACTCCTTGGGCTGTAAACATAACCTTCTCTGTGGCTAATACTGGTTGTAGTATTTGATGCCGGGTTCATATAACGTTATGGATTTAATATTATACTTAAGTATTTAAACGTGTTCACTGTTTCAATTTCCCTTCCATTGTATTCTAATTTCTCGTGTTTACTAATTTTTGAAAACCATGATTGTTGTATTTGTGTTATTTACGTTCAGACGCCAGTCCTCAAAATATTTACTTCACTTGTCTAGTATGCATTGCTTTACTATTTGCGTTTTGCATATTACAAGACAATCACCTGCGTACAGTAATACTAGGTTCCCTGTGTTTACAATGTATAGTTGATGCATGTCAAATGTCAAGTGTAATGGGATTGAGGAGAAGTACCTACATACAGAGCCACAATCAGCGGAAAATGTCAAGTGTACACTCCATATTCTCAGTTCTGCAATCTAAATAAAAGAGGTTGATTTTACTTACTAAAACGATATTAATTTCGGCATGCTTAATTCCTAGTATAAAAGTTGTTTCATATAATATTTCTATTCTAGGAAAATAGTATTCTCTTTTTCCTTGTTTTACAGTTAATTTTTCGCATCCATGATGTTTAAATGACCCTTCTGTGTTCATTAGCTTATGTTTTATATGACAGATAATCACTTCCGCATTCCATGGTAATTAGCACAAAGGATGTAACCTCAAACGAATCAACGAAACGTCACAGGTTTACTGACCGCTTTCCTCTTTCTCTTTCTTCCATATTCACTTTGTGTGCTATCACAAAGTTCCTATTTCTTTCCCTTTCATTCTTGCATGACTGTGTTTGATGTTAAGTTTCCATGATGAAACAGGTGAGTCATAACTAACAAGTAGGAGGCGCCTCTCAGTGTTAATTTGTATGAACACTGAATGAGACAATGGTTGACATGGCGTGGAAATGGAAGAAATATTCATAAATGTCAGATATTTTTTCAGTAACAGTTCTCACCATTATTTCCTCGCTCGTTTCCTATTTCTGATGTTCTGTTCCAACGAGAAAAGAAATATTCTTCTTGCATAAGTGCCTTTGTATTATTTGATATGTTTGGAGTATCTGATCATGTTTGTACTTAGACGTTAGTTTCATTCACTATGTTTCGGTTCTCCAGACATACTATTCGCAGGTAAAGTGCTATCAGGAGATGTATGTTTATTGATTTTCTCAATATATATATGCAAAATATAAGTAGGATTGATTTAAATTAAATTTAAACAAGAATTCTGAGTATGCTGGCAATACGAGTAACACTGAAACTTCAAGGAATGTTCGACTATAAGGCTAGAATTTGACTTCAAAAGACTATGTAAGTTAAATGGATTATAAATAAATTTCTTAATACATCAAAATGTGATCATCTTAATACATCAAAGAATGAAAGTTCATTTAATTTCATACGATTTGGATATAGAAATCCAAGAAAGGACTGCAGTAATCCGAGATGTAAATCATTGGATATTTCAGCTACTACTAAACTGTGTGCGATTTTGTTTGTGTGCATGATAATAAATAAATCGAGTTATTTCATAATAGTTTCATTGCTTTTATTTCATCCTTGTATATATTTCTTTATTTGCCTTTATTCTTTTTGTGTTTGTATCTCTACGCACGCTCGTTGCTTCAATCTCTGACTAATATGAAAAATTATATTTAATTGGTGTTTGAGTGGGTAGAATCAACAGTGACAGGTACTAAGTATCTCAATTTTGGCAAATTTCTAGAAATTAACAGCCCATTTATTTTATAGTTTTCATAGTGTATCCCAAATATATTAGTATAAAACGTTTTACTCCCGTTTCATACACAAAACATATGTGATTTGCTACATTCCTAAGGAACATGAAGATTTTAACATTAAGTGTTTACGCGTTATGATTTAATTTAATTTAATCTTAGCATTTTATTGTTTTCGGTTTCAAACGAAATAGAAAAATATTAATTAACTTTATTTATATGTATATTCACTTTACATTAATAGGCTGCAATCTACTGGTTTTGTTAACGTGAAACTCCGAACTATGCCGTTCAGTGAATTCCGACAGATTGGAGTCCAGAAAGCGTTTATTTTAACTATTCGATAAGCCCCCGCTCAAATGCATGAAGTGTCTGAAACCTCTCATGTTTGAGTGGAGCTAAATATATTTAATATGACTTACAAGTTTTCGGGGAAGTTTTGGAAAGTAACTAAAGGGTTTTCGAAACCTTCCGTCTGCACATTTGAAATTATGTCCAACATAATTTAAGAATTACCTCTACAATAGTATTTCACTGACATATTTCTGGTAACATGCGACTTTTGATTTTAGGCCCCTGACTTTCTTTGCTTTGTTTACGTCAGTTAATTTTGTATCTGCTTACTCTCTCTCTCTCTTTTTCCTCCTCCGTTCTCTCCATATAATCTTTCATCTTTGCCTCTGTCTTAGTAGTCACCTTTGCAGACTTAACTTCGATTTGTATGTACAGTGAAACTTCTTCTAACGGACACCTCTATAAAGCGGACACCTCTAAATAACGGTCACTTTTCAATTCCCCAGCAGAACATCATTCGGTACAAATGGAAAAGTTACTTCTTAATAGCGGACATTCTCAATAACGGACGCGGACACTGAAAACTATTCCCCAGCGCCTATGTAGAACTTCCAAATAATGGACAGCCAAGAATAGAACTCTTCTATTTTCGGGAATTTCAAACAATAACGGGCAGGATTTCTAACATTATCGCGCATTGTTGAGTAAGATATTGTATTTCTTCTGGATATTGTATATTGCAGTAATTTTTCTTGTTTTGCATCCGAAGCTTCTTCCGAATAGCGGGCACTTCCGAATAACGGACAGTTTTACGTTCCCCGTTACTGTCCACTATTTAGAAGTTTCACTGTATTTCAATTTCGTTTGCATCATCTGTTTGCATACTGTTAGATCATCCTTTTTACTTTTGTTATACCTACGCGAGTTTTAGCATCTTTAGACAAATTGTGTGCAAACGTTCTTTGTTGATTTTTGCTAAATGATGTAGGGGAAAGGATAGGACGAGAGGGGAGAGAGAGAGAGAGAGAGAGAGAGAGAGAGAGAGAGAGAGAGAGAGAGAGAGAGAGAGCAATTAAGCTGAAAGAATAATACAATAAAAGGGAACAAGTTAGATGGAATAACTGCTGGGTATTCAGAGTTTCAAATTTTTTGTTGCTTAGTGGTTAGTATTGGGAAGATACTTGGGACCTGTTATTCGCCCATATCCAGTCATTTGCTTCCCGGAGAAGAATCCCCTTAATGCCATAGATACCGAAAAGCGTGAGCTTACTTTCATCGGATCAAACAACTTTATTCCATTCTTTTCTTAATAAAGAAGGTGTACCTTAATCCCTTTCAAGCTAAATTTCGATTATTTTCACAACCATTGGCTGCTTTGTAAGATGTATTCTATGACGTTCTGCTGCTACCAGAGGTCCACGCATTGAAGAAAATGGTAAACGAGGAGTAGTATATTTTCTTAGCCAAGTCTGAAGGTGTGAGATGCCGAATGGGTAATTCGTGACGAAGTTCCGATCCATCAGCGAGACAGAACATCTTACGTATTATACTGTCAACCTGAATGCCTAAACTTAAATATTATCGAAACGACTTCGGGATGTTTGAGATATCCATTGGCAGAAATGCCAGGAAAGTTGATGAAAAATTAAAACTACTAAAAGTTGAGAATGGAAACATCGATGAGGCCAACATCGACCCACAAACAGTTTGACCCCGAAAGAACATATAATAATAAAAGACAGCATTGCAAAGAATGTGAATTACTTTTATAGCAATATTAAAATGGGAAGCAAATAAATTTACGTTCTCATGTCATCTTGGTTAAGTGTATAGGTTTCTTAACTGTTTCAACTCTTTCTCTTTCGGCATTTGAAATCCTTAATATTACTCACCAATTAAAATAAGTATTAATTTTATCACTGTAACAAAAACCTTATAGTCCTGTCGATAATTAGTAATATTCTCACAAGTCTTTCTTTAGTTTCGTTGGAAAATATCTTGTGCAGCCATTGCACAATAGCAGCATACTAATTTTTAGATAGAGGAGGTTGCTATTCTTTGAAGCTAGCATGTCGTATCAGCTCTACTGTTAGTCGTATCGGAAATATTAAGCTCAAAAATGTATCTTCCCACGCTCGCAGAATCATGTAGCTCGAAACTGTACGAATTCTAAAAATGACAAAGACATTTTTTTTTATATCGATGATTACGTTTCTCTCCCCCAGAGTTTTGACCTCCAATTTTTGTGCAACCTGTACATATATTAATTATTGAGTGAAATTGTATTGAACAGAAAAAAAATAAATAATCAGTTGGTTGACTATACGCAATATGGAAAAATACCTACATATTTATATATGTGTTACATACCTTGACAATCGAGAAACTTAGAATTGGAGACATGGGTCTGATAGTAAATATGTGAACATTCCTGATATTCCGTTGCGTGTATACGAAGTCACACATTTCAGCCCTTCTTTCTAACGTTTTCCCACTCTTCAGAACCTCTTCCAATTTTTGGCTCGGGGTTTTTCTATTGAGTGCTCAAGAAAATTGTCCTTTCCTTCCACTTCTTTCTCCCCCTTCTCTCTTGCATACAGCTAAAAACCATTCAGGCGATTTACTAGTTGCTTTATTGAAAATCGATCTTCTTATGACGCTAATGGTGTTGGGTTCAATGATCTGCATCTCGAAGCAAAAGGATCGTGGCAGCAGGGATGGGGAGTTAGGGAGAAAACGTGAAGTATTTCTAAGAAGCAAGGACGCTCGTAAGGAAAATATCCAAACGAGGTAAATGATGGGGACAGGGTTGACTGTAAGGTAAATACCATTAAAAATAGAAGCATCAAAAATCATGACAATGTACTGAAAGTGGAAGCTCGTATCTTGTCTCTTGCAGTCGGATGTTACTATTCATTAGTCGGTAACATATAGCGCATCTATACCAAGAGCTAAAGGCTTAATGACCCTTCCCAAAGCATTTCCTCAGCGTGCCTCCCTGAATTGCGACTTGCAGAATTCTCATGGAAACGAAACTGAGCTCGTAGACTAAACATCTATCAGCTTATCAAAACAATAAATAAATTTTAACTTTCATTCTTATTTTATCTTCCTTTCTTTCATATTTTCACTTTTGTCTAATTGAGTAACAATGAAATTAGCTTGTGCATGGGCCACAAACTCACTTCATTGCGTATTAATTTTGTATGAATAGAAATTTAGTTTGACTCTATTGTGCTATGTACTACCGCTCTGCGAATAAATTGATTATTGTTTTCTTCTTTCCAGATTACCAAACAGCATAACGTGCAAAATTAGACTAATGAAATATTTTCAGCGTTACCTGAAATAATATTTCGAAGATTCATTAAGTGTTACGTTTTTGTGTAGTGGAGTGCACTGCAGCATCTTTTACCTAAATCAGATGGAATCATCCTCTTCGAATTATAGTAGGAGTCCTTTTCACTTTACCTTTTTACAATAAATTAACATGCCTAAGAGTTTTCACTATGAAAATATTTCATCCAATCCCTTTGTATTTTATCCGCAGTGCTCTTTTTATATTACCCACGCATCTATCTATCAATCTGTGGGGAAATAGATTGGTAAATGCTTCGAAATTGTACACCATTGATACTGGACTTCATTTTAAAACTATTTGTGATTCATTTTAAGAAAAAAGTTTCTTTCTTGCTGTATTTTTCAATTATATATGATACTTAGCTAAAATGCATTTTTGGTTACCGGTTGGCTTCTAATTTACTAAGTCGATGCGCCTCACGCAACTAGTTTCAGGGATATTATTCATCAGCTGTAATCATACTTATGTTAGCAAGATGTATGTTCTTCTGGTTCCAAAAATGTGCATTTTTAACATACCTCAAAAGTTTTGTCTCTGAGTGAGTAATCAATTCCGTGGATTGAAATAACCCTGTAGGGATTTCCCCAGAATTTTCAATCTAGGGGCTGTTCAGTAGAGAAGTTGTCATTAAACCAAGACAAATATTAATGTGAAACGTAAGAAAAGAGCGTAGTTTCGGAGCTAAAGGCGTCTGAAATGAGCATCAAATCATCATAAATGATGTAATATCTCGTCAAATAATGGCGTCATAATCATGGTTAGATTTAGGAGAGATACCCTGGGGAAGAGACACGAGAGAGAATCTGCGGGGGAATTACTTTAAAAGCTATCGTTTAGAATGAAACATTTAAAGTCATTCTGAAATGATTGGGGGGGCATGCCCCCCATAAATCCGCCTATGGTCATAATCATAATCAAAGTTGACGTAAACGATGATTTAGTAATTATAATCAAAGATGTACCCAATAAATCTAATTGAGTAAAGTTTATGATTGAAGGGATGTCGCGTAGACAAGTTTTGTAATGCAAATTTTAATTGTCAAGGAATTAACATTCCGCAATAGGCACGCACACAAACTCGCTTTAAGCTGCATTCGTTATCAAACATTTAGCGCAGACAGATGTAGTGGGTATAACTTCGATTACAATTTACTAAAAAGACACGGCTTACGTCATTATTTGTCGAGATATGATGTTATTTATGACGATCTGTCATCACTTTTTGACGCCTCTATTCCCTAAACTACTCTCGTTTTTTACATTTTTTTGAAAGAAAAGTCTTTCTTTAGTTCATGATAACTTCTCGATGTATAACTATGGACAAAACTTTTGTCGCGTGCCTACAAGTGACTTTTTTTTTCAAACATAAATATATTGAAACATAGTATAAATGTGCTGACTTACAGACTTTAGAACAAACCCATGACGCATTTTTGAGGAAATTATTGTTCTGATATGTAGCTAAATTAGGGCCATATGTGCAAAAATATCATTTTTCGAAGACAAAAATCTAAGTTCAAAAATCTACCAAGTTACATAGTTCCCTCGTTTTATGTCGAAGAGTGATATTTGTTTTTTAAAACAATGAGAACTATTGCTTCAAATTTTAATTTTCGTTAGTAGAAGTCACACAAGTCCGGTTGGAGTTACTGGTCTCCCATCAGGCGCCTCCCCAGGTGGCAGGTAGGGGAATGCCCACCAGACATGGTGGGTACCGAAAATATTCCGGGCCGGCCCAAAACCAGTACTGCTGCCTAGTAGTTAGTAGAGGGATCTACAAAGGCTAGAGGAAGATAACCTGAACAAAAATATCATAGTGAAGGGAAGCAGCTTCATCATTTCCACTCTGAGGCTGAAGATGAATGACATTAGCAAGGCTCAGAGATGGACAGAGGACGACATCTTGAATGTCTGCTTTTATTCCGATGTCGTAGAGCTGACATATCTACACCGCTAAATTATGTCAAGAAATAGTTCATGGATTCTCCTGGGGTGAGATATTCCGGAGGTAAACTAGTCCTTCGGATCTCCCTGCGAGGACCGCTTGAGGGGGTTCTAAGAACAGGATTAAATAAGACTTTAGAATAGGAACGTGTAACGTACGATCGTTATACAAAACGGGCGCTCTTCAGGCGAGACCGAGAAGTACGAGCTGAACATATTAGCGATGCAAGAAGTTCGTAGGGAGGGTCAATATAGCATCCGACAGTGCAAGTACACTTTCTACTACGCAGAAATACAGTCTCACGATTTCGGAACAGGGTTCCTAATTAAGAATAGTATTCTTCCGGCGGTTCAGAATACAGAGTTCGTTACGATGGTGCAACACGGTGTTAATATTGTTTGACCGATTACCGAATTATAAAAAATACGAAGGTTGTGTTGAGTGATCAACTCTAAGATAGGGAGGGAGGAAATCTATAGACCTACTACAGGCAAATACAGCCTTCACGAAATCAGCAACAACAATGGACAAAGACTGATAACTTTCGCGATCTTGGAAAACTTACTAGTAAAGAGCACGTCCTTTGAACACAAAGATATACACAAGTACACATGGTTATCTCCGGATGGCAAAACTCTCAACCAGATCGATCACGTATTAGTAGATAGACGAAGACACACCGACATAATAGATGTTAGGTCTTACAGAGGAGCGAAAGGTGATACCGACCATCAGTTAGTGATCACAAAAGTTAGAAAATAGTTGTGCATTCCGAACAGAGAAATTATTGGATCAAAACAACCGAAATTCGTAGTTAAACGATTACGTAATCCAAGAGTAAGAGCAGATTACGAACTGGAAATTTCAATAGGATCGAATTTTTAGCCGACTCTAGTAGTAATAAAGATAACATTAATATTGAAATTGATGTAACTTACATGTGGGAGGCAATTCGTGATATAGTGAAGGGTGCAGCGAAGGAACGCTTAGGTGATAAGATACAGCAGAAAAACAGACCTTTGTTCGATGAAGAATGCTTTAAATTTTATGAGGAACGGAAGCAATGAAGATAACGATGGCTTAGTAATAAAAGCGAAACAAATACCAACCACTACAGTAACGCGAAAAGCAACGTCACACACAGGTTAAGAAACAAAAAGCGTCACGCAGAACATTCACAAATAACATACAAGATCTTTACAAAGGGGTAAATTCGTTACCAGCCTAGATTAGGGATGATTAGAAATGAACGCGGAGATATTCAAGGAGATCCGACTAAAATTATCGATGTGTGGAAAAATTATTTCAACAAAATTCTTAATGTACACAAGGGAGAAGAAACAGAACAATTTAAAATCTATACAGCAGAGCCGTGGGTTCCCGAATCCAGCAAGATCGAGGTCGAAATGTCGGTACAGAAATTGAAAATTTTTAAACTACCAAGAATAGACAATATTCCAGCCGAATTAATTAAGGTAGGAGGAACGGCACAAATCAAGGAACTATATGCGTTGATAAGTGCTGTATGGAGAAAGGAGGAGCTTCCAAAGCAGGGCTGGAATGTTTAATACAAAATTTTTAAACAGATGTTTTCAACGTGTTTTGAACAGAGGCGATTGTTTTAAATATTTTGCTTAAAGCATTTTGAACATTAGTTTTAAAGGATGTTTCTCTTAAGCTATGTTTAAAACATGCTAATTTTATTTTTCTTCTTTGTATCATACTATTTTTAAGAGTACGAAAGAGTGTACTTTTATCAGTAAAACGTATGCAATTTGCCCTGAGTAAAAGCTAGTTTCCAAAATAGTCGGTATTATGGCGACGCAATTCTATAGATGGAAACATAAAATGCGTTGTTTCGATTTATTCATTATCGGTTGGCTGCTAGAAGCTGGAAATATTAATTCGCTATCAATAACATGAAACAAGATGTTCATGTTTCAATTCTTTCTTTTTGATTTTTTGTGAAAAAACTGCCAGGAAAACAAACTTTCAGGGTCATGTATTCTGTTCTATGATTAAATTGTTCTATTTTTTTTCTTATGTTTATGAGGAAAGGGACAGTACTGAGTAACTGTGGAGAGTTGATAATCATTTCTCATTCAATGCCTGGAGTTTATGTCGGATGGTAGAACTTATTAGGTTCTCTTAGTGTTGTAAATAATAATAAAAAAAAACGTTCGTTTACTCTAACACTTTGTTTTTTTTAAATACATGAGCCTTCGTTTTTTTTAAAGCAGCAATTTGTAATACTACTAACGTCTCTTTAAGCAAAAATTACTTTCATATAGGTAATTAACATGTAATACAATATGATTAAACCCAAGATTACAAATATTAATTTTTTTTGGATATTCAGGGTTGCTCAGTTCTCAGTGTTGCCAAATTAAAAAAAATAATTTAAAAAATCTTCCTTATCGTATCTGCCCCAAACTTAGCTTAAACATAATTCAACTCAATAGAAGAATGTTTTGGGTGTCCCCGACCTCAAACACTCCAGTCGTCAGTGTTTCCAACCTATTTTAAAATTCAACTTATAAAAATACCTTTAATAATACAAATCTACACGTGTGCATTTATTTGCACTAAATTTCACATACATGGTCATTAGATACTGGGACAGGTCATACAGGTACTTCAGACACCGTAGTTTTTCAGGGTTGCCAAACGATTAAAAAAATCTAAATTTCAAATTTGTTACCGTTGGACGTATCCGCATTGATTTACACCAAATTTTACATGTACATTAGGTACTAGGACAGTTAAGGTGGGTACTTCCGGCGCCGCAGTTGTTAGTGTTACCAACCCATTTCAGAAAATAAAATTAAAATGTTTCATTGTTTCCATATCGTTGAACGTATTAGGACTAAACTTTGTATTTAAGTATTGGGACGTGTTATAGAGTTACTCCAAGTTCCACAGTTCACAGTGTTACCAATCAGTGTTAAAAATTAAATGTTTACTACTTCCATTCAGTTCGACGTATCCGCACCAAGCTTTGAGTATACATATTTTACGCAATCGGAACATACTATAGTTGTTCCCTGTACCCAAGCACCCAAGTGTCACCGTTGCCACTCAATTTTAAAGTTCAATTTTTCAAATGGCCCCCATATTTTTATGTTGCAGTGGTTTGCTGTTCCCCAGTTGCTTGAGTATCACTCAGAAGTCTCTTTTTCAACAAGACGGTGCACCGCCTGATTGGGGTGTGGAGGTTCGTGCCTATTTTGATACGACCTTTCGTGGACTATGGATATATCGACTAAATGTGCTGCGTATTATCAAGGGTGATCACGTGCAGACTTACTGATGTGATTTTCTGTTGCTCATCAAATTTAGATTTTTGTTTTGTTTTGTTTTCAAATTTTTAGCACCAGTTTCACCTGTCTGTGACGTTTACGGGAAAAAATAAACTAAGTTTGTAATCATAGAAAGACTTTCCGGACACAGACAAAACTCGGGAGGTCATTCCTTACATCAAAATAAGACGAACGTTCCTGTGACAAGTTTCGGAATCTCGAATGGGTCTGAGATACAGCTTTCCGAAAGCGTGGGAAAATGAACTCTAAAACTTCATATTTCTAATACCCTGAACAGTAGAGCTGATGCTGGATGGTGCTATCAGATAATTTATACTTGCTCTATTTAAAAACACATATTTCAAAATTGTGTCATAGATGCGCAACCAACCGTCTGGTTTTTACCGGATATGTCCAGCTTTCTAACTATTTTAGCAATATCAGGCCAGCATTTGTCTTTTTTCTTGAAAAAGTACGTCATTTTAAAAATGAAATTCGCAAGACATTACTACATCTAAACTGCATTGTTTGTGTTATTTATGGAGACACTTGACAAAGCACATGGCAATAGTGTCACATAAACAGTGTTGCCACCCCAGTACAAACTTATATTTTTTTCAAATGGTACTACAGAAAACTTTTAATGTAAAATAAAGCTGTGAAGCAAAATACGTCCAATGATACGAAAATTAATGTTTAGTGTTGCCAGCTTCGGGAGATATAAAGGGTCAAATTTGGAAAAAGAAGGAATGGATTGTAGCTAAATGCACAATATTAGATCAGAAACATGAACACGAAATGAAAATAGGATGTAGTCTTAACAAAATACCAAAATTAAAGTTCATTACAACTAGCAGTGTTACCACCCGAGACGCCGAAAGAAAGGGAAATTTACAATCGTTATTTACACCAGAAATGTCCCCTTGAAAAAAGTCACGAAAATAACCAGGAAGGTTCTTTGAGGGTCTAAAAATGCAATGGAATTTATTTGAAAGTGATATCACAAAGCGTTCACAAGTTACAACAAAAAAGTGAAAAGCTGGCAACACGGGAGGGACATTTTTATCCCTCATACAACACTGTAACCCACACAAGGTTGCCGGGGGTATGGCGAATCTTAGTCTGTACTAACGAGAGGGTAACAGCTGACTAGGTGAAGTAGTATTCAGAAACGAATTGTGTGCGATAGTGGCGCCTAAAGTTAGAACGTACTAGTCGCGTGCTTAATCAAAGTGAATTTCTTGTTTTGCGTTGTACTAGTGACTTGCTCGGAATTTCTGACGACAGAAAACAAGGAAAGGAAGACAAATATTCATAATTACTTGACGAAAAGTGAATATATTAATTTGCAGAACAGACTTGAATAAATTAAAACACTAAAACCATGTTTTTAACGGCAAGAATGACTCAAATAGGTAGAACGCATTCTCATTCTTTAATGATGCTAATAAGTGTTGGAGTGAGTAAGTCCTTTATTGATTTCGTGGCGTACTTGGTTAAGGCGCGGTCAATAAAGTTGTTTTTATCTTTAGCGGCAGTGGTTCGAGCCCCGTCAAAGAAATTAGATATATTTTATTTTCAATAAATGCAGTTGTAGCTTGAAGGTAATAGCTATAAATAGAAATGTTGCATCTTAAATTATTATTTACCACGGTGCTTTAAAATTGAATTCGAGTACTACAGGATTTTACGTACTATTGTAAATTTCCCTTTCTTTCGGTGTCTCGGGTGGTAACACTGCTAGTTGTAATGAACTTTAATTTTGGCATTTTGTTAAGACTACATCCTATTTCCATTTCGTGTTCATGTTTCTGATTTAATATTGTGCATTTAGCTACAATCCATTCATTCTTTTTCCAACTTTGACCCTTTATGTCTCCCGAAGCTGGCAACACTGAACATTGATTTTCGTATCATTGGACGTATTTTGCTTCACAGCGTTATTTTACCTTAAAAGTTTTTTGTAGTGCTATTTGAAAAAAATATAAGTTTGTGCTGGGGTGGCAACACTGTTTATGTGACACTATTGTCATGTGCCCCCCTCCCGTAGGTATTAGGTACATTTTTTTATTTTCTGTTCCTTTCTCAAATTATTTTGGGCTGTCACTCGTCAAT
>JAGDQP010000414.1:53376-104298 GCA_022664845.1 Lepisma saccharinum | reverse complement strand
ACTGCTGACATGCACGACCGCAAATTTTAGGGCAGGGTTTTCAGCGTGGGGGTCAGGAGAGGAGCAAAAAAAATTCCTTATTTGAAATTTTTTAGTTTTCACCTAAAAATCTCTAGTTAAATTTATTTTCTCACCTCCTCTCATGACCCCCACGCTGAAAACCCTGCCCTAAAATTTGCGGTAGTGAATGTCAGAAGTAGGTATTCTTCTTGTACGTTGATTAAAACTCGGAAGTTTCTAGCTGTATTCTTTTTATGTATTGTGTCTGAGCTTGGAGATTTCTTATGCCATTGAGTTTCTAGTTGGCTTAACTGCGATATGAAAGCTGCTAGATCCTGTACACTTTTACCCTTTATAATGTTTGACGAAACGGTCGCTTTGAGTAAATGTTGTTTTTCGCCTGGTAGAAACTACGAATTTTGTTTTCAGAAATATCAATATATCTGTATGCGATAGCTAGCAAAAGTTAAAACCCTATTGATTTAATTTATCCGAAGATTTTTTAAAAGCAAACATACTGGTGGGTAGAGCAGTGAGCATTGTGATTAGTTAAATTCGGGCTGAAGATTCATCAGAATACATGGAATAAGAACACGAACGTGCAGAATTTTTCATTAAGTTAATAGAAAACTTTGTTTAAAAGCAAAATATATAAATCAAGTGTGAATACCAGAAAAACATATGCGTGTTCAATGAATTATGATCAAATGCATAATGATAAAGACTTTAAACACTAAATAATTCAAAGTTCGTTTTTTCACAATGATTTATGTGTAATTTAATTATGTAGGGCACTTAGCGACTTTCTACTACCAGGGATAACAAAACAAAATAAAATCTACGATGACCATAACTAAATATACCATTTCTGCAGCTCTCTGACGAGCACCAGAAATGACGGGATTAAGAAGCTCCCATCTAGGATAGCCAGAGAAGGGTTTCGACTCAACTTCTTTCGGTTAGAAAACGAGCACACTTCTCGAAATAATGAGATGCTGAAGAATATAAGAATAAGTAGTCAAAATTCAAAGTTCATCCCGTATAGAAAATATCCATAAGAATTTAAGAATATCCATCATTCTGGTGGTGCTGGAAACACTTGTGAGGGCTCTGAAAAGAAGCTATATGAAACGAAATGAGAATGCATATAAGTTTTCATTACTATATGTTTTATGTTAAGTAATAAATAAATATAAATTTTATGTTTACTATCTTCAGTGTGGGGAATATTGGGATAAACTTTACAAATTATTTACAATGTAACAGAGTGATATTTTGAAAATTATATCCAAACGAAACGCAAAGTTTCTTTATAGCGAAGACGTGTTCTTCTAAAGAACTTGAGACTGTAAAGGGAAGAAAAGTATTTCTATTGTAGACAAAGACATTGATAAGAATGTTTACTCCGCAGTTTGTTCAATAAAGATTGCACTTCAAAGTGAAATGGGCTAGCACATGTAACACAAACCTCTTTTGTCAAGTCTCCAAGAAGTAAATCTTATAGGCAACGATTGTGGTGTACTTACATTAGTCCTGACATGATTTAATTTTCGTTTGAATCACTACAAATAAAAGAGCATACATTATATTTCAGTTATTTAAAACGGGCTGATAAAGCTATTGCACTTTTATGGTAAAAAGACACAGGAAGCGTTACAGTTCTACACATAACATCATCTTCCTCAGACGAAACACTCACCAACAGTAACAGTTCAAAAAAAAAAAAAAAAAAAAACACCAGAAGGACCTTTCAACCTCATACACCAATCACAACCCAGAATTCGTTTACTTTCCAAAACTAAACAAATTTTAACTAATTACAGTCCTTCGTTCAGAGGCCACATCCACGAGTCAACTAGACCGTTATAACAAACTTGTGCCAGAAAACAACATAACAAGGAAACAGAATCGAGGCACAAAAGATATTTCAGATAAATAAATAATTAATAATAAAACATAAATAATTAAATAATGGATATAATATAAATAAATAAATTCAAATGAATAAACCATAAATAAATACATTAACAAAAATAAACTTATTAAATAAATTATTAAGAATATAATAAAGAACAAAAAGGCGGTGGAGGCTTTTGAGCAGTCCCTATTTTCTGGAATACTTTCTCCGCTCTTCTCACATAAATAACATCATAAATCAACACATAATGATGTAAACGGTGTAGGCTTAAGAAATCACATTCGAAGTAATATCCGATACATTTATTTTAGCAATGTTGGTGACTAAGGGAGTGACGCATAGACATGTTTCATAACCTAAGAATTGTATTGTCAAGAAATTAAGTGGTTTCATAGTACAAGCATAGAAGCCGTCTATGGCGGTAGTGAACGACTCGAAGGTCCCGGATTCGAATCCCGGAAGAGGCATGGGTGTGGATTTTAATGGATATAAGGGGCGACTCGTGATGGGTCAAAGTGCAAAGTTATTAGACACCCCATATAAAAATAAAGTTTAAGTATTTTACAAGCATAGAAACCTTCTCCAAACTGTATTCGCCAATCATAAACATAACTAAAATAGATATATTGGTTACTACTTCGAGTGTCATTTTCTAAGCCAACACCGCTTACACCAGTACTTGTCGAGATATTACGTCATTTTGTAGAGGAATTTCTTGATTTGATGCAAATAATCACTTGCACCATTATTTCAGAGACAATCTCTCGCTCTCTCTCTCTCCCGCTCGCTCCATCTCTATTTATCAATCTGTAAACATACTTAAAAATATAATTAGCTAAAGAGTTTTCTGAAGCAGAAGTAAAAATGGTAATATGTTTATTTTTTAGTCTTATTAATTTATTTATTTTAAACAGAAATAAAATAAATTAATATTTAATTAATACATTAAATAAAATAAATTCCTAAATTTTAATAATAGATACAAAACGTGTTGAATCCATCTAATACAGCTTATTTCCACATCCGCCAGGTCTCTCCAGAAGCAAAGAGAACTCTAATTTACGACCTTGTAAAAAAAAAATCTTTCTTTTTCTTGCCTTTTTATTTTTAAATACTGGGATAGTTTCTTTTTTGTTTGAACATCTTTCTTCTCATTCTACTTCTCTGTTCTTCTCAAGTTTCTTCTCACTCTTCTTCTACGTCGGACTCCGTTCCTTCTTTATCCAAGCAATCCTGTTAGTCGTCAATTTGCTCTTTCTATTTCTCTGCTATTCTCCTGTTCTTTTTCCTTCCTTCTATATGTTCTGTCCTTCTCCCATTCCTCCATCTTTCGTTTCCTCGTCTCTTTGATTGGTATTACCAGGCGGAAAAATAGGAAAGACGTAGTAGCAGTAATAGTAGTAATGTTGGCAGAAGCAAGAGAAGAAGTAGGTTTCTAGTGAAGAAGAAGGAAGTGAAGATTGAAGTAAAATTGGAGGAGCGGATTTAGTCGGTTAAAAAAGAATGTCAGTTCCAGCCCTTCTTTAAAGCATCTTTCCAATTATCTCTCGGTGGAGAGAATCCGGTGTAGCAGTAGTAGCAGCAGCAGCACATTCGAAGTGAGGCAGTAAGCTTATCGGGTCTTGTGATTTCTGCAACTACAACTATTAGTACTAACAGCAATTCTTTTTTTTTTCGTCACAGTTTTCTTGGCTACAACGATAGAATATTGTTTAGGATTAATTTGAACGGGATCACATAGCTGTTTCAATTGATAACAGCTTCTTTAAATGGTAATTGGGTAGAATAAGGTATTGTTTTAAAATATTAAATTAAAAATTAACATGAACTATTTGACTGATTCCAAAAACTAAACTCTAACGTCTAGTTTTCCTTTTAATGTTACCTTTAGTGTTGGCCAAAGTACGCACTAATGCTCTGTAGACACAGCTAAGTAAGTATCAAGACTAAATCCTACTTTGGTCATGTATAGTCAAAGGTTGAGGGTGTACTCACAAGGAAAGTATTTGGGTTCGAACTCTGGAAAACGAATCAAATAAACGTTCTTTTACTATTTTTGGTGAGAGTGAGCAGCAAACCTTTACTGGTATCTATTGAACAATGATAACGTGTTTCGTAGTGTTTGAAGTTTGTCGTTATTGCACGTAAGAAATCGTTAAAAACATAGGTTTATTTTTTTGTAATTAAAGATTTACATGTTATAAATTACAAAAGTATAACTTAAGAACAAATTGATATATAACTAAATATGATTCAATGCTATGAACGAAGGTGAAGCTTGCCAATGCAGTGATTGAAGCAAAATTAAGCTGAACAAGAATTTCAAGGGACCCAAACGATTGTAATCGGGGTAGCCTAACAGAAATATCACAATGATATACTAACTCAGCTGCTATACTAATTAATGTCAAACTCTGTATGTAAGATGGGATGGTATCTGCTTTCTTTTCTGTAATCAATATTCTCATCGTCACGTGTTCTCTAATACGTATGTTATTTCATTCTTTGTACTGATTCATGATATGTGAAATACGTAATTTCAATCTGGCTATCACAAATCAGACATTGATTATTATTATTTATTAAGTTTGAGATACAGCTGTAATCGTTATTTTACACTGAAATTAAATAACATTGCAAAAACTAAATAATATTCCTATAAACTAAATAACATTAAATAATAAAATGACTCATTACACAATAAGTAATATAGAAATATAACGATTATAAAACACAAGAAGAATAGCTCAGATATTAGTATTTAGCACTCGACGGAAAATGTTTTCAGATCCAAAAATATCAATATTAGAATCAAGATTATTGTACAAAATTATCAGTCTATAGAAAAGGAAGCACTACAGTATACTTAACGTAGACTTGGCACAATGAAGCAGGTTATTATTTCTTGTTATTCGCAAGGAAACACGGAAGTACAATTTAGATATCAACTCTCCATTTCTAAGTTTCGTGTTGAGTATCTTGTATAAGTACATTATATCTGCCAGCTTGCGACGAGAAGAGGGAACGTGGAGGCCAAGAACGGATAATAACTCGGGCTTGCTTAAGTTACGTACCAATAATATTCTTGTTTTAACTATAGCACGAAAATAGTTCAGAACAGAATCAATATATGAAAGATGAGAAATACTACTCATATTCCAAATTGGGTAGCAATATTCAATTTTAGAATAGATGAAGGTTCTGCAGAACATACTCAATGAATGAAGGTCTTTAATTTCTCTAAATCTATAGAGAAGACCAAGTAAACGCATAGAGCTGTTAGTTATAGAGGTCACGTGATCAGCAAACGAAAGTTTTTCGTCAAATATTACTCCAAGTTCTTTTTGAGAGAGAACTTTCTTTAACAATAAGAATATCTTCAATGAAATAGGCACATGGGATTTAATTCTTCTTTAAAGAAATAGTAACAAAAGAAGATTTTGTGGGAGTCATTTTCAAGTTGTACGCGCTACTACAGTCCAAGAGGTCAAAGATGGAAGTTTGGAGATCAGCAACATGCTGTAATGATCTGATTTCTCTAAATAATTTACAGTCGTCAGCAAAAAGGAGAATTTTGGTTTCAGACGACGAGACAGGATTCTCAGAGATCGTCCATTATTACTCCGTACACTTACGTACACTTGCCTGAAATCATCATAATTTTCATACATCTAAAACTAGGAAACATTCTTGTTCATGGCACCATAACATTACGTTGGTGGATCACTTTCAGCTAGAAACATTTTTAAGTAGCGTAACTGGCAAAGCTAATGGTGAAATGACGCTTCGGTGACCTGAACAATACCAAACACGAAGTTTTTGTATTTTGTAAATATATATTGCAGTAAAAGATGCAGGAGGCTGTTCACAGTGTTCGCTTGTAGAAAAATGTTTACCATAAGCGCAAATTTATTTAACATGATCCCATGAATCATGTACCGCCATCTGTATGCAGAATAGTATTTGCTACATTGTTTCATGTGTATCATGATAATATTATAAATCTTTAAAAGATATCATTACCACAAAAATCCGGTAGTGTTTACTGTAATTCCCAAGAAGCGACAGCAATTTTGTTGTGGGAAATTTAAAATATGACTCTGAGCAACACATTTGAACATAAAGGTTCAAGACATCTATCACATTATTTATATATGCTACAATATATTTAAATTCCAACGATGATGGCCGTTGTAGTATTCTGTCTTTGTATTCTAAATATTTTAAGTTAGACAACCGTAATATCTATTTCAGCGTTTACACTTTTTTAACCATCATCACAGTCGTGACACTAGGTTACATATGAAACCATTATCATCCAGCCCTCGTGGTCCAAGCGGGAACGTCGCGAACTTCTGACCGGCAATGGGTAGGTACGTGGGTCTGAAATCCACGACTGACCATTCTGACTGAGGCTTTCCAGGGTTTTACTCAGTATCACCAGGCGAATTCCTGGATAGTACCTTAAGAAAGGCCCTAGTCAATACCTTCCCGATCCTCTAATTAAACCATCCTGGCCTGAGCCAAAATGCCAAAAGACCTTAAATAATATTCAAAATAGGCCTATTATATTCTATGGTTCAACGCAACTGTTCCTTCTATCGTAAGACATTTACGGTTTACAAAATTTACTAACGCTAGCTTTCTGGTGAATTGGGCGCTAATATTATAGTAAATGTAGTAACATTTAATACATTTCTTCATCGAAATTTCCTTGCACCGCGATTTCCGATGTATCGAGATTTCATGCACAAAAATCTCCTGCTTCATGATTGTTTCTGCCGCTTCGCATAATTTTTTTTGTCTCCTTATGTCCATATACTGGCTAAATTTTATATGCAGTGCATTTGGTGTCTCTAGCGCTTTCCAGTGTGACCTGCCGTTACGTTTCAATAAATTATATTTGTGGTGGTCTGAGCTGTTCTGAGTGCGCGATCACCAGGTTAGCAGATCTGTCATTTTACGTGTTAAAAGTAATTGAAATTCCCATGCGGTTGCATTGATTATTTTTAGAGTTATTTATGTGATAATGAGAAGACACTGCCATCAGTATTATTTAAATTAACTTTTAATTATCATCTTAGGATTTCGAGCTATGGGCCTACCAGGTGGTTATGCTTGCTGATTTCGGATAAGCTATACGGAGTGATACTGGATCGATTCCGACTCACGCTAGCCATTTCTGATTGAAATTGTCCTGTGTTTTCTCATCCCCACCAGTAAAATGCCTTGATTATACTTACAAGATCCACGGGGGCTGCATTCCCATATTATTGTATGCTCCCTGCGGTTTTGTGAAAGTAAAAATGTAAAACTTTATTATTTTACAATTTTAAACACGAATATAAAGATAATATACGTCATTAAACTTAAGAAAAGAAGGCATAAGAATTGATTTTAATTAAAGATCTTGAAACTTACTATGGAAATCTGGAACTATGCAGAATACGGATCAGCGTCAGGATTACCTGTCTATTTTTATTAATAACTCATATATTTCCTATCATTTCTTATTTCATTTTTTTTTCAAAATTGGATTAAAAAGAATGTCCAGCTGAGGATAGATTTTCCAAGTTGTAATTAGACAGGATGCAATCAAAGAATGTATCTTAACATATATGCCTAATAAATACCAAAGTAGCGTGTACTAATATGCTTAGTTTCATGCGAATTGAACTGGATACAAAATAAATGGAGAAATACGACTATAAAGTGCTTGAGTTCATGAACGCGAAAAATCTCATGTTGAAAGCAATGGTTTTGTTTCGTATGTATCCATGCATTTTAAAGAAAAGAGTACAACCATGTCAATATATGCTTTATTGAAAACTTTATCTTGCTATGTTATTTAATGCAGAACATTGCTGTCACTTCTTTTTTTTCGGTATTTTTCCAGTTACAGATGCGGGGATTACACCGCGATCTTTGACTCAGCAAATGAATAATCCTCTCGGTGACAATCGTGCTGACTGAAAACATTCAAACATCGAATACCGCAACGCGAGCAATATAAAAAGAGAAGGAAGATCAATACTCATACATTACCGGCGTAACATATCAGATTATCCGACAGTATCTCCACACGCCGCCTACTTTGGTCCCACGCTACAAGGCAGTATTCACGCTGAGCAACACGTTCACTTCGCCATCCCCGAGATAAACTCAGATTAAAGCAAGGACCGCAGTTATATATTTAACAGTTCTTCCTTTTTCACCCTCTGCTCTATCATGAATCTATACTGCTTATACAGTTCCTCTCTCTTTCCTCCCTTCGAACCAATTCTTCTCATACTCACACTACTCCTCCAATATCTCCCCCACTCGCGTAAAATGGAGCTTGATTTCTTGCCTCACACTCTGTGAAATACGTATACACACGACATCAGTGTTGCAATAAATAAAAATGTATCTCCATACTGACACAAAGAAATTTCAGATGACACTGAGGCTTGGATTGTATTTTACTGTTGTTAGAGGGATTCATAACATGAAATTTCTCCCAGCTGTATTATTTTAGATTTCACTGGTTCAAATGAAACCTGAATATCAGAAAACTATATTATTTATCGCATATTCAGATGTGTAGTGAAACCAGACTTTATCAGAGGTTAAGAAAGTCTGCTACTAAAAATATAAAACGGAAACTCATTTCATATATTTATATTAAGTTAGATTTTTTTAACCAAAATTGAAATACAAACATAAAATATCATTATTTTTCTTTTTATTTGGGTAAGATTTCCAATAAAGTAAACAAACGAACTGGGTTTTGAAGAAACTGTGAGCCACTTTCCAAATCAATGAACAGAAAATGCCTATGAAATATGTGCAAAATGATTTTCCATAATTTTTTCTGACGATTTTGATATTGCTCTATAAATTCTACATACACCCTGAATATAAGAGTAAAAGGGTGTCATATTGCATATAACATGAACAAGTATCAAAATATATTCCTTCAAACTTGTAGAAAATGATTAATCCATTTGAACATAGATTTTGCCTTTGCACCTGACCATTATATTTCGTCTAACTTCAGATATAAGATTGAGCTTGAATAATTTGTTCACTTTGTTTAGTCAAAATAACATAAATTTTAAAAGTATCTAAAATGTACCATTTCGTATCCAACTTCTGGTTTGCTGTCGTATATGGTTAAGAATTTGAAACAAAATGTTGTTCGGACTTGTGGAATAATATTTTCTTTTCGGTTTATTCATTAAGGTCGTTCACCCGTTCATTCTTAAGTGTGGCAGTTTTATAGAATCATTGAATTTTTATAGTTTTTGAAGAACAGTTTTATTTAGAAACGAACACCTTTTATATCCTGTAATAACTCGAAACCATAAAGTGTTTCCCCGTGAAATACATATATTACTCGATCTAGAGCTCAGTTCATAGATTTGTTGATTTGAGCACGCTCTTTCACTCTTTCATATAGGCTATTTTGCGACAAAATATTGTGTTATCATTTGCCAATTCTTCTACAAAACAAACAATGACATAGTTGTGTATAATTCCAGAAAGAGCATGCCAAAATGTACAAAACAATGCACTGAGATCGAGTTTGGCAATAAAGTGATATAGTGCAATTTACATATATAAGTAAATATATGTATATACCCCAGTAACACACAAACGTTGAAAATACATGGATTAAACGTTAGTACCGAAACGTTATGTTAACGTTGTAAATGTACCGAAATGTCCGACTGTTCACCGGTTTATTCGACGTTGAATAATGGTTGAGAAGAAACGATAAAGAAGTGGGTTTAGTTGGCCAACACAGAGCATGAATGCTTTCTATTGGTATACACACATTTAGTTTCATTTTATCCGTTGCTTTGATCAAGTTGTACGGTGTTAAGTTTCCAACAGTAAATAATCTGAGCGGCTGCTGTGGGGTTCGAACACAGGAATGTTCTGCACTTCTCGTTGGTAGCTCTACGCGTTAACCACTTACCCAAGAATCCACCTGTAGAGGCCACTACTCTTTTACTGTATCGCTTAAAGTAAATGTGTGTTAAAATATAGTTTAAAATTCAACCTGTATTAAACATGCAAATAAAAACATGAAAATATAGTTATTTTCATTGCAGTTGCTTTTAACTATAATGTAACTTAGAAATACAAGTGTGAAACGAAATCTAGGACATAGTATGACTGATACGTACGACACATTAACGTCGTATCAACGAAATTCTAACTTCGTTGAAATATGGTTTAAAATTCAATCTGTTTTCAACGTGCACAAGAGAACACCAAAATTAGTTTGTGTCACTCAATTAATTTTTAATTATATTTTTGACATAATTAGTAAGAAATACATTAAACAAAATCTATTATACCCTAGTCGAAGCTAACATATTAAATACACGTTGTATTAACGTCCTATTAACGAAATACCGTTTTTTTTAAATATAATTTAAAAGTAAACGTATTTTGTTCAACTGATAACGGTTAATCAACGAAATTAACATAAAATCAACGTTGAAAGCACGTATGTGAACGAAGCCCAATTCAAATTGAGTGAGCCAAAGTACATCACCACATATTATACAGACTGTCCTCGACAATGCCGTTCCTTCCCTAGAGTCAACGATAATACCCTGAGTTATTTAAAGCAGGCGAGAATAAGAAACAGACAATGTCACACAATTCTAGGAAGTCTATAACAGTAAAGCTTCTACTTCAAAGTAAACGTATAGCTATCCATGAACTTTTCATAGTCCTACTTATGACCCTTCCTATGCGCGATCATGGTCGCTTGAAGGCCTTCAGTAACATTTTTGAGAATACGTCGCTACGGTTTTAGTCATATTAAGTTACTTATCTCATTGAGTTAATAACAAATAACAAATTATTTGAGCTATAAGCGTAACAAGGTATGCAGAGGGCTTATATTTATTGCAAGGTATAACAAATATTCTTATTTGTTTGCAAATATATATGTATTATATATATATATATATATATATATATATATATATATATATATATATATATATAAGTTAGGCAAGAAGGTAAATTTTGAAAAACAAAAATAATTAAAACAAAATGTTACTTATGTGCTTTGATTTATTTTAAATTTATTTGAATAGCGAATATAAAAAATATGTTCATAAGCTACGAAAATAAAGAAGTTTCGGGAATAATGAATAAAACGTATGCTACAGTACATTGCACTTAAATATGCACCCAAATATTGTCTGTAGATAGTTATTACTCTCATTAGCTTTAAAAGCAAAGAAATCACTGTGTAATACCAGCTGTGACAATGAATATTAGTATTAATAATAATAGTCACAACTCACAAATATATTCACTGAATATAATAATTAGAAGTGTCTGCTAAAATTATTAACCTACTTGTTAGTTGGTGAACAGCTGTATTTAGTGATTCGGAGTGAAAACAGTTTCATATGTGGCAACACTGAAATAACAATTACCTTCCTTTTCAGTTCTTGTATATATCCCGTAGTATAAAAAAACAGCGATAAAACATAATTAAACTTGGCACGGAATTAGACCAAGAGAGAGCGAGTTTTCAATTTACCAGCTATTCTGATCACGCCACACATATCTGTGTTTATGTGAGCTATTAATAAATAATTGTCAGTTGTAGGTTATACTCGTCTTATCTCTCTCTACGTTTTGTTATGCTTTTCTCTCCCTTTTTCCTCTTTTCAAGTTCAGTTGCGTTTTTCGTGTGTTTTGTCCCTTAATTGCCCAACTGGCCATTTAAATCCCCTTCCGCTGGGAGATAACATCTTGATCCAGTTGCAGAAGAGGTTAATACGGGCTAATCACGTCATAAACAAAAAACAAAAGTTTTGGAAGCTGTTGTGGCACAATTTGTAATTATGTAGGTATTTTAATATTCCTGTTTTGGTGAGAATCCTTTCGTTGTTTTTCTCTCTTTATTTTGTTAACAGGTGTGGAAATTTTGGAAGGCTAGTTGATTGATTGAATTGTTATTAACGTCCTAAACGAGCTGGTAAACTTCACCGGACGACATCTACAGTAGTGTCGGCTGTGAACTACTCTGTTTAATGGACCCCGGCGGGAATTGAACCCGTAATCATGCCCACAGAAAGGAAGCTTACTAATCTCTTGGCCACCTCGAGGTCAAGTTGTGACACCCAAGAGCATTTATTTGTACTGACAAATGATATCATTATACGGCTTAGCGACGGTATTTAAAAGTGGTAATTAAACGAAATGAACACAAGAACTTATGTCTTTAAGATTAAACTTTTTTACTAACAAAAAAGTATCAAAAGTATGTGTCTTTCATACGCAGATACTCTTTCAGTACTTTATGTTATCACAGTTTACCTTGCTAAGGGCTAAAATTAGCGAGGCATAGATCTGATATGCTCTCAATCAAGATAGGTATTTCAGGGTTCTGAAACCCGCACTCAAGTTATGGATTGAATTAATTAGATTTTCGTGATACAAAGCGGTTAACCTACATTGTTTTTGAGATCATTTCTTCAATGAGAGACAAAACTGGACAATTTTCACTTATAAACGCCTTTAGTCAAACGCTGTTGGTATGATGGATTGGAGCAAGGTTCTAAGACATGAGTCGACTGTTTAAGAGTCTACAGCTATTGGTCTTGTCTAATGGTGTTTCTTTACACTGTACATTCGATTGCCATTAATGACAAAAAACATTGGTAACAAAACTACTTTTTTGGGTGCGTTTCATTATTTGCTCCACTTATTGTGTAAGAAACATCTCACCTAGTCTTCTGCAGACAAATTGAACTCTGCCGAAGAGGTTTCTGACGGTTGATTGATCAGAGAAGTAAACTTGAATAAAGAAATACCAGTGTTTTGTCGTAACATTGTGAACTTGAATAAATAGACGTGTGCATCTTCTTGTTAAAAATTATACTGTAGATGAGCAAAAATGTCTAAATTAAATTTTTATTTTTAATGTTTTCAGTAAGTAAGAAAATGAAGTTCACTTTTTTCCAGTCATAAGCTGTCCAATGTTTCAACTGTTTAGCCTACTGAAGGTGACGTTTGTGAAGTTAGCCACCCACCCAAAATAAATTAGGCTTTAACTTATCCCAATCGTTATGGAGTTCTTACGGAGGAATAGAAAGTACATTATTTTTGTTAGGGAGTGAATGATAAAATGGTCACGGCGCCGGCAAATACGGCGAAAATGTGATGTTACCTTCCCCTCCAAGGGATCAAAATTTGAATTTTTAAGCCGTTATTTTTTAGTCATGTTCAAAGCAATATACGCGGTTCGTAGCTCTTTTGGAAATTATCGTTAAGAATATCTATATTTTCTGCTCAAAGTTACCAATACCGGGTTATCACATATACTGCGGAACTTTGTATTCGTTCACAATGTCTGAATCTTCTCGCATCACATTCATTCAACGTCATCCCCTGTTTAATCGTTGATAAAGTTTTCGAATCTAATATTAGCTTCGGTAAGGTTAGAAGTGTACAACAGAACACGAATCTGTCCTCGTTTTATTCGAGAAATGTCTCTATTTGAGCACACGTTATGTATAGCTGCTAATCGTCACTTTAAAAGTATGTAATTCACAAAATCGCCCCAAGAAAAAAACACTTCACATTCCATCACCATTAACAATCTCGTTTCATAATCTTTCCTTTCTAACTGGCAAGCAAACAATATCAACGGCACACAACAATTACAGTGAATTTGCATGGGCTGTGTAATAAGCACTACTGTTACAACCTGCGTCATAAAACGAAAGTCAAAAGAAGTTTGTATTTTAGAAGACATTCCGTTTCAACTTATATGCAGTTTGTTACAGTCTTAGGTCACACAAACTAATTCTGAGTGCTTTCAAGACAAATCAATGTTAATATTTTATTTAGCCAATGTTAATTTACTTTCGTTTATATACGGTGTAGAACTGTAGTGAACACGTGTTGTGCGCTCTCAATCATTTTATGAGTATTTGTCACTAAATCCAACCTTAGATTGTAATTCGTTTTCTCGTAATTTTCTTTTATTTTAAAACACATTCTAAAAAGTCGCTGAAGTAGAGTAATGATTGTAAAGTATTCCTATGTAATTCAATGTGTAATTCATACAACTTTATGTGGGCTCTTAGACAAAAGTTTGCTATACGTGCCATGTAATGAATTAGCCAAAATTATTCTAGACTAAATATCGTAATAATTTTATTGTTTTTATAGCAATAAATTACATACTTTTTGTAGTTAAATAAAGAACATAGAACTGTTTGACCTTTTGACCGACACTATTTAATTATATATTTTTTGGAATGATATATGTACAATAACTAACAAAACAGTGTTTGTAACAAAGACTGTAGTGATTACGTGGTTAACCTATTTGATGTAACGACTTATATTTCTGACTTAGGTCGGTGAGGGAATGAGTGTGTGTGGTAAAGGAAAAAAGGATTTTAACTTTAAGACCAGGTCAGAAAGGTGAGGTTAATCCGACTCCAAACCAAGTCGGTGGTAGAGAGGTTTAGGTGCTCCGACTCCAAAACCAGGTCAGAGAGGAGGGAAGAGTTGACCACTGTTGAAATGAGTAAGTGATATCCTTATGGTATTTCGCGGGCCTTTTACAAACCTTCTCTGTTTTTCTAGTAGGCTTGACTTCCAAGTTTTTTAACTTGGAGTCGGCGTTGCCTGCTACTACTTTCTGTTTACACTATTCTGTTTACATTGCGTTTTCTTTTCTGCTTTTGTATGTGTCTTACTGACACATATATTACATTCCCATTGCACTCTCCTCTCCTATCCAGGGCTTAACTAACTAACTAAAAGGAGTTAATTCCACTTGGGATATTCACAAAATTTCACACTTTTAATTTTCACCTTTAAAACATAATTTTCACTAAATAATTGCACTTATTTGTTCAGAAAAAAAATATGGCTCAGCTTTCCAAAGCAGGGTCGGTTCTGTGAACTTCATTCCCTTCAGTGGAGTTAAACCCTTTTTCTCTTGTTGCGAAACACTTAAAATGTTCACTAGATCACTATGTGTACCATGTCGATTATGAGGGTTGTGGTTTCACTAATGTTGTGGGGGGATGTTTTGTTGTTGCTGCCAATGGTGGTTTCATCCATGTCACCCCAGAAACTTGATATTACTCTGCAATAGGATCCCATAAGGAGGACTGGACTACAAGCCTAAAGGACGGATTCATAAAAAAGAACAAGAAATGGTTCAATAAATTGTAATGGATGTTGATTGCTTTTAACAGAGTTGGTCAAATACTGAATTTATGATTCAATGCCTGAAACTAGATCGGGTGCAAGGACAGTAAAATTTGATTCAGATAAATCAGATAAACAAAGTAGATCTGACAATGAACACGATATGACAGCTAAACCTTAATTTAGTCTCCCATATTTAACAAAATTCTCAGGCCAAATTAATTAGGATCCTGACCCTTGCTTCATGATATATGAAGTAAGTTTGCAAGTTTGGGATGATCGAAACAGAATGATATACTACCAATGTACTTAGGCGGCGTATCCCTAAATCTTATATTCCAAATTCAAACACAAAATCAGATGGAAGATCATACATACTAGCAACTGAAAGAAAAACTTTCTAGCCTAAGGCGTCAGTAGGGTGGGGGCACTTGACCGCACTTTCTTAAAATATGCCCCTTTTTTTCAGGGCTCGCTGATAGCCAGGAGTCAATTTTCCAGGGCTGTACGATACATGGGGTGTTATTAGTTTTGGAACCAAATGTGGTTACTTTTTCTGGAACTAGATTTGGGTACTTTTGTTCTCTTTTACGGCCCTTATTTTTAATTGTATAATTTTTTATAAAAGACTACGAACATTTTTTCCAACCCTTATTTAACATAGCATAGAAGGACTACGACCGAAGCTTTAACTTTTAATTGCAAATTCAATTTATCGCTTTTATAGTTCATTTGAGATAGAATATCATCAACATAATAATATTGGCCGGGCATTATTTTAGTTGCGTTCCAGCTTTCCTTATCCGAGCCCCTGTAATATATATTATTAGTATATTTGGAAACATTCTGAAATGAACCTGCATAATGTACTTCGACAACATCTGTTTCCCACACACCTTTCTCCAGCGCGAAAGGATGATATAGTTTTGTAGTATAACATACCAGAGTATTTTGCGGAAAATATTCCATAGAACTGTTACTGGGAAGTGTGAGGTAAAAACTAGTACGTTGCTCCATAATTAATTAAAAATATCTCTCCTCTTCACCCTCTTTTTCTTTACACCACCACCACCTGTTTGCTTATTTTTACGTTTTAATCCACCCGCCAACACTTGATTTATTTTATTATGAGATTTATTTCTTAAATTACTTTTTGCTTCTTGCCAGTGCACTTTTAATGCTTCTTCAACGGGTCTATTACTATATAGTATGTCTTCGACTACTTTAATACCACCACGTAACAGTTCTTTACCAACAGTTTTTGCAAATTGTTTTAATAATGGAAATACAGTACGAAATAAACCACCTAGGAAACTTCCAGTACCATACCCTACTTGGTATGGTGCACCTCTATATACATTATAACCACTACCTGCTTGATGCGAATAATATTGGAGATAAGGATCATTCATTTTTTTCTGCTATATACATAAATATATCACTAGCTTATAATAATGTATTATTATTACCATCCTGTTTCTTGCATAGAAAAAGGTCTTATTTCCATTTTATAACCACACATATCTACGTTACCTGTTAACACAGGGCAGTATGGACTTCAACGTTTATGCTCTTTTAAGGGGATATTATAATATTGCCGATTACCTAATTCTAAAGTACAGTATGCACATCTTACAATATCGGGTAATCTAACGAAATAAAAACCACACTTTGCAAGTTGACGTGGTGGAACTTCCCACTACCACGGTGTTTTAAATGTTGCTAGCCGTTCGTTAAATAGGATACTGGAATCCATGAATTAAATGAAGCAGGATAACCCCGACACCGAACAAGTATTCGTTTACCTTCAGCTTCTAAAATTTCGTCTATTTCGTAAACTTTTGGCAGTGACACAGCTTGAATTTCCTCTTCGTAAAATGTACCATCAATCACATCTCCATTTAAATCCTCTAATACATAAACCACTTTCATGTCTTTATATTGTATTTGTTTTATTTTAAATATTTCCACTGTCCAATTTTCTTTATAACCTTTTGCAAAATGTCCTTTTGCCTTAGTAATTCGCACAGTATCCCCTTCTTTATATTTTTCTGCTTTAACACTGGTACGGGACGGAGTAATTAGTCTATTCCACACTTGTTGAAACGTATCTTGGTTCACTAGAGCTGGCAGTAATTTGTGTGCTGCGTGTGGCCTAGAATTATATCCATGAACTAGTCGGGGAAGCACATCTTTGTAGCATTAAGTCTTCTTCGCTGTAAAATATTTCCACATCCTTTGCTTCAGGCTGCGATTAAAACGTTCTACGAGGCTTGCATTAATATTGTGGTTTTCGGTTGTGAAAAATGAATATGTTGCTTTTTTAAGTACACCTGGAATGGCATGTTAATAAACTCTGTACCTTTATCTGTTTGTTGCCGTAGAGGTTTACGCCTGGGGCTAGATGTAAATATTTTCTCGAATGCCTTTATAATATCTCCATCAGTTTTACTACGAACAGGCACGGCCCATGCATAGCGACTAAATATATCAATCAGTGTTAAAATATACCTGTACCCATCATTATATTTTTGTAGACTTCGCATATCGTTTAAATCAGCTTGCCATTGCTCGTCAATATTAAACACAAAATAGGGGTTCCGTTCAAACCGTTTACGTGCTGGTTTATGCAATGTATATGTGGGTTGTTCTTTTAACCATTGTTCCACCCTGTGTAAAGGTATTGATTTCTTTATAGCTTTCCATAATGCTTGTGCTGTTGAAAACGAGGCAGGGTGTGAAAGGTTATAGTAAATATTAGCTAACTTCTTCATTGCTAGCTGGCGCTTATAGTTGCGCTAATTGAAAGCTTTTTTACGTTTACGCGATGGCTCCGGCTCCTCTTCCTCGTCCTCCTCCTCTTTTTTTCGGGGAGCAGCAACTGTCAGCTTTCGAATATACTCTATTCGCTGAGAGTTACCTATATACTCTAAGGATATATTTGATTTTACTAATAGTACGGCAAATGGTTCCCAGCCGGTTAGTGGAATATTTTTCTTACGACACCTAACAAAATTAGATATTAAATCTACTATATTAGCACCAGGAATTGATTTATCATATATATTAACAATACCATTGGCATCCCATTGAATGTTGGGGTTTTGTTTTAATTTTCGTAATAAAGGTCTTGCTTTACGCTGGCAGATATCGGGGAGGGTAGATATGATCTTATCCTCTTCCTCCTCCTCCTCCTCCTCCTCAGCACCACCCCGTTTCTTAGTAGTATTAGTAGCAGTTGTTACTGCTGCTACCGGTTTTTGAACAACATGTAAATATTTTTGCAATACCTCTCTATATTGTACCCATTTTCTTCTACACTCAAACTCTTATTATTTAAAATTTCTTTCATCTCGTTATCGAGATTAAATCTAGTTTGATAATTTAATTTTTTTGGGCTAAATTAAAATAAGTTTTTTCGCATGCTGCATTATTTAAACAAACTAGATAGCAAAACCTCCTAGAATCGGTGAAAGCAATGCAGTGGGAAAACCACCTTCTTGTACAATTAAACGCCTTTTCTTTTGTTTTAGCGTCGGTCCTTTCTTTACCAGACACCTAAGGTGATTTTTATATTTCCGTAATTTATTTTTCTCCTTTTTATTTAATGGAACTTTTCCTTTGAATACGTTATAGGAACATTCACAAATAGAACGAATTAATTCGGAATCTGCATTTTGTAATATTGCCTTGCGTGCTTTAGGTTTTGCCTTTGCTAAAAGTCTTAGTAAGTGTGCATTCTGTTTATTAATCATTTTTAACATCTATTATAGTAAAAATAGTTATTAAAATATATAAAATATTAAAATTATTTTATTTTACAGGCCTATAAACATAAATGAATGAATCCGAGGGGAAAACATTTGTTTGTACACGATGCTCATCGGAAGTATTCTGTTTTAGATCAAATAGTAGGTAACCGTGAGCATTCTGGGTTGCATCTTGATAGGCTTTCTGAATAAACTTTGCGTTACCAGGATACAATTGGCGTGCCAGGTAATTAATCTGAGCCTGGTCTCTTGGATTTTTAAAACATACTATATAGTAACAATTTAATGAAATATCACGCATACCTCTAACCTGATGGAATATATTCTGAGTAATAAAAATAACACTTAAATTCCTATGGTGGCTACTTTTGGTGAAAATATCTACAACCGGTTATTACATTCACACATTAAATCGTCTATAATTATGAGGTGCGGACCGGACCTTCTTCCACTGAAAATTCATCACCCTGTGGTAATCCTTCTTTAAATTTACAACATGTACGAAGAGTATTACATAAGGGCTGCCACTCGCCGTAACTCCATATAATATTTTTCCACTGTTTATTATAATGATCGAGAAATGTTACACAACTCATACTTTTTACAATATATTATTTCTCTTAAATCCGTAAGGTACTGTATCGTAATTTTCGCCAACGCTTTTACGTTTCGTATGTACCAATTGGTAGGTTTTCGTCTCCTCCTTAGTAATAATTCTGCTGTCTTTTGTACGAGAAATTTTACATGGGATTGTCAAATTTACCGACGGGGCATCGTTATGAACCATATTTTTAATTTGATCAAAATCAACAATTTTCATTGTATTGCTGTTAAGAGTAATTCCACGTACTTTACAACATGTTTTTGTAGTGCCCTCACTAAAAGCTTCATTAGTATAATTTTTTGTCCCGCCACTACAAAATTCTCCAATATATGCATTTGGACCTACAGATTCTAATTCGTTTTTCAAGTCTCCAAAATATTTGCCTATGGGTAATTTTACTCCTCCAGGCCTGACTGCATATATGAGACTATCAGTGTCCATGTATATAGCATCTTTATCTACCTGTTCTAAATAGTTGTATAGTTCTAATCGTGCATGTGCGGTGGTATATGCTGCAATAATTACATTTGTATTTTTCAGAGAAATATTTGCTTCATCCAATATATGGTAATTTAATAATAACGTATCCTCATAAAGGGGTATTGCGGGTGCTACATCTATATGCTATCAGTTAATTTATCATAGAATGTTGCAGGATTTCGAATAATAACTGTATGACCCATGTTTTCATTCTGGGGAAACTTGCCCCATAAACAAATTAATGCTTGTTTACAAATACTTTTTCGAGCTTTATTTTTCTTACTCATTTTTGTACTGTCTAACTGCACTCCCTCTCTCTCGTAATACTCATTAATATATTTATTTCTCTGCTCTTCACTATTGCACCATTGGGGCCAACCATTGGTTTCTGTTTTCAATTTCATAAACATGTTTACATATTCTGTGAAAATTCCACCTTCTTTTCTAACAGGATCATACTGCACCACCTCATATTCCCAAACCTCATGCATTTCTAGTATTTTATATTCTTTCTCTACAGCTTTACGGACTTCTTCCACTACCCATGTTCCAGTAAGAGCCCTTTCCTCTTCACTATGTGCGCATTCTTCTATATTTAAAGTTTCGGCACACTTGCGGCACAAAGGGAAGAGAAGTTTGCCCCCACAATGATATGGTAAAACCGGATGATACAGGTTCGAGACAGGAGGTACTGTACATTTCACAATGCCCTCGAATTTGTCAATGCTGGGGCATTCAACTCCAACGTAAATTTTAATTGGATGTCTCACCTGGTATTTTTTTTACTTTGCAACAATAAGGGTGTAAAGAAATTACATCTACGTAATGTATTTCCTCCCCCGGGGCTGTTTTATAATAATATTTCACTGCGGAGCATCGTCCGCCATATAGAGCATCGCGCGGCTTAATGGGGCTTTTTTACATTTTTGGGTGTGGAAACGTACTCTTTAATATGTGGATTTTCACTAATTTACGTTTCCATTCACACTCCCACACCTCATGAATAATAAAAGCTAATTCGCGCAAACGGGCAATTTTTGTTAAACTATTATCATAGCGAATATTCATTGTACTATGTGGATCATTGTATATTTGTATATTACGCCCCGTAGGATAACAGCGGGGATAGCCATGCCAGAAGCACCCCTTGCATTCCCATATATGTTTCTGATTATTGATACACGCATACCCGTCTACTTTAAAGATACCTAATAAAACTAACTCCTGCCCGTTTTCTGCATGCTCTATTGTCATACCCAACCTTTTTTCTCCATCTACCAACCATTGAATCGCCTCTACAGATTGTTGGTCTGCCCAGCGATATCCATTATGGGGGATAATACCTATTAGTTTCTCTTTCAGAACATTGCGCCTGACAACCAAATTACAAGCGTTGGCTATTGTTATAGATTCCACCAGAAGATTAACATGAGCTATTAGCTGAACTTCTATAATGAATTTAATACATGTCTTACGTAAAAGTTCAACGTCTTTGCGACAATATCGAATTAATTCTTCTTTAAAGTTAAACGTTTGTTTTGAGGAAATTTCATACCAGTACATAATTTTTTTCTGCTCTTTCTCCTGCATATAGTCATAACCATAATATTTAGGGTGGGGCATAAGTCCCACATATTTCTGATTATTTTCTGTGTTGAAATAATGAGGAAAATAACCTTTAACTTCATCTACACCAAATGCTTCAGAAAGTTTAGACAGCGCCATAGGGAAGAAATTTAAACTATCTATAAACTTTAGATATTTACAGTCCATACACAATATTTTACACCCCTTCATAATAACCTTAGGGGTCCATTGTTTTTGGTTATTATTGTACGTAGAATAAAATGTGCGTCGTAACCTCTTGCGTTATGAGCAATACAAATAACATTATTGACATTGTCGGTTTTTTTACTCAAAAATAATCGAGAAAGTCAACAATACATTTTTCACCATAGAAAATATTTTCTTGTCTACTACAAATGGTGCATGTGATATCACCACCCTTAAAACATTGATAACATGCTTGCTGCGTAATTAGTAAGTTAGGCACATGTTCGTTTACTCCCTCTCGTAATACTTCGTCCTGTCTACATTCTATATCACAATACACCATCATCCATTTTTAGTACCTGTAGATTTATCAGGATGAATATAGCATAGACGTCGGGGCGGCATCATATTTTCACAGTTTACGCAATACGTTTCCCCACACTTGTGAGGATTTATATTTTTCTTAACAGCATATGTTTTGAGACATATCATTCACACTTTTAACTGAGAATACAAATCCGTCTGTATATGATACGTCATACACTCGTTACGATAAAAACACCTGTTGCATTTTTCACAATTCAGTACTTCCTGTGTTTTTTTACAGGGAGGATTTTTTCCGGCATTTAGGGCGTAATGCCTTACAATGAGCAATATTCCTTTGTTTATTATTATATTTCTTATAACATATATCACAAAAGTACGAACAGTTAAATTAGTAATAACATTATAATGATTATTTATAAAAAGGAGATTAATTTTCTTTTAACTACCCGCACCCTCGAAAAACGTTTTCTACCCCGTCAAACCATCGTATACTGTAATAGTATAATCACGTAAATACTCTTGAATCAATTTCAATTCCACCACCATTTATTAAATTAACACCTGCACTCTTACACAATAATTTCACTTCTAGAGACATAAATTTCCTTTGCTCGCTATAATAAAGCTTACATACATTTTTATCACCCTGATTATCAATAAGTACTTTAGCAACTACCAAGGCATGGCCAAGGCAGGTGCTATCTTTATTTTTAATAATAACTATACCCTTGCAGTTTTTCATATATTATTCATCAGAGGTAAAATTCTGCCTTTCTCTCCCCTCCCCTATAGGTAGGGCCACATGATGGAAATCAATAACAAAACGATCTTGTTCCATAAACTTTGCATTAGAATGTATAACTCTTTTCAAAGCCTCCCAGATAAAGTCTTCCCCAACGTTCGTTGCTTTTCGAAATGAAAACCAAAAGACCTATCTGGGTTGTTCTGATTCCATAATGTCAAACCTACCTGATGATGAGGAGCTACATCTGTCATTAACATATTTAATAGTTGGGCAATTCCCCTTCGCAGCCAAGTAATTGGATTTTCTCCATTAGGGGTTCTCGCAATTTGCGCAATTATCATTATACCGTTCATTCCAATTTTTTAAACTTTCTAGTTATTTGGTTAATAATAGTTATATTACTAGAACTCTCCATTTTTTAAAAAAATTATGTACTCTTATTACTTATAATGCTTTAGTATATAAAATAATTAATTTTAGTAATAAAGTATTTATATTATTCTAATTATTAGAGATCTTCGAAGTCTTCTTTCCAAGGCCCTTCGACGATCTAAATGAAAAAAAAAAGAAATATAAAACAATAAATAGTTATAAAAATTATATTTAACTAATATTTAAAATAAATAATTATGAAAGGAGGAATTATTCTTTTTTTAAAAAATGTAAACTAGCTAATGTACAAATAATATGTTAACATTTTTTTGCGTCATAACTTCAAAAATATGTAAGAGTAATATTATATTGTTAAATGTGAAAACAAAATTTCAATATATTGTTTCGTTTACAAGTTATACACAATTATATATTCAACCTATGACTTTAAGGTCACCACTTTTTTACATAAAATGTTTTACTACAACTTATACTGAAACTGAAAACAGAATTTTAATATGTTATTTCGTTTACGAGTTATACACAATTATATATTTGATATTTGACCTCAAGGTCACCACTTTTTCACATAAACTATTTGCTATTCCTTATACCGAGACTGAAAACAGAATTTTGATATGTTGTTCCGTTTACGAGATATACATGGTTATATATTTGACCTTTGACCTCGAGGTCACCACTTTTTTCACATAAACTATTTACTACAAATATACCGAAACTGAAAACATAATTTTAATATGTTATTCTGTTTACGAGATATACACAATTATATATTTGACCTTTGACCTCAAGGTCACCACTTTTTTCATATAAATATTTACTACCCTTATACCGAAACTGAAAACAGAATTCTTAAACATGTTATTCCGTTTGCGAGATATACACGGTTTAATATTTAACTTTTGACCTCGAGATCACAACTATTTTTACATAAAATATTTGCTACCCTTATACCAAAACTGAAAACAGAATTCTGATATGTTATTCCGTTTACGAGATATACACAATTATATATTTGATCTTTGACCTCAAGGTCACCACTTTTTTCACATAAAGTATTTACTACCCTTATACCGAAACTGAAAACAGAATTTTAATGTTGTTTCGTTTACGAGTTATACACAATTATAAATCTGACATTTAACCCTAAATCTGACATTTAAACTTTTGGGGGTATGTAGTAGTCAATATGAAAAATTGCAAAATATAAAAAAAACATAATTTTTAATATTTTATTTCGTTTACCAAATATTAATAATTGTTTATAATTATAATTATTCATAATATAATAATTTTCAATTAGGTTATTAAGGTAAAAAATTCTACTTGTGAAAAAATAAAACAAAATTTTAAAAATACAAGCTTTTCCATTTACAATCCCCAATTATTGCTAATATCTTATTTTTTAATTAAGTTAATTTGGTAAAAAATCTACTTACCTAAATTATCTTCTTCTTCTCCTGCTATTGCTACTGCTGTTAATTCGTCTTCTTCTTCTCCAGGAAATCTTCTTCTTCTCCTCCAGGAAATCATCATCATCTTCTTCTTCAGGAAATCATCATCATCTTCTTCTTCTATTCTTCTACAGGAAAACTTCTTCTTCTTCTTCTTTTACTCCACGAAACTTAAACTCATGGCATTTTTTTTGTCGTCAAAACCATTCAAAGGGGTACACCCTTTCTTTTGGTAGAGGATTTATTTGAAAGGAGTTTTTCAGTTTATTATAGTGGGAAGTTTGGGAATTTGGGCTATCTTTATTCATAAATTTTATTTGGGTCATCAATTTTGGCATGAGTTCATAGTTACGATTTCTTGGCGTTTTCTGGCTCCCAATCCTCAATGACATTTCTGGCGTTGTTCCGTTCTGTGATGAATAACACACAACAAATACCAGATACTATGTAATGTCAAAACATATACATATTTAGCAAAACGACTCAGCGGACAAAATTATTTATAGAATGACAATGGAAATAAACAGTTTATAGGCTATATGTGAAGTCAAAACGAACCAAATGCAATATTTAAAAATAAGAAAGAGAGGCATATATTATGAATAACATATTGACATGATATACATGATTTGTAATGGGTGACGTGATAAATGTATGCAGTACACGTTCACGAGACAAACACTATTAGAGAGTTAGAGAGACAAATGTTGGGTTATCTTGTGCTTCGGGGCTGCTCGAAGCTGATGTGAGACAAATGAAACCCTTGAGAAACAATGATGAAACACTAGTGCTGCGATGGATAAAGGTGCGGTGAAAGATGGTTTGGGTGATATATAGCAAGTTCTGGTTGAAGAGGGTCATTATCGTCTAGGCTATGAGAATATATGTTAAGGAAGTGCTGCAATGGCGTATAGGTATATTTTGGAGGTGATTCGTGAATGGCGTCTAGTTGGAAAGTATCAAGAAATATTGGGTTTTCTTGTGCTATTGCCTTTGTGATGTATTTTGTGCGGGGTTTTTCAAGAAGTTCTGTGATTCGAGGAAAGTCCATCCGTTGGTATAAGTCTGCAGTTGGAGAAGGAAGTTTGATTCTGTAGGTCAATCTCAGAGCATGTCTTTCGGAAATGGCAAGGCGGTTATATAGTTCATTAGGAGCAGCGATCCAACTGGTGTGACCATACGTTAAGGCAGGGCGTATGAAAACTTTGTACGTTTTGATGACAGTCGGAGTATGTAAGCCCCATGAGGTACCCACCAATCGTTTCAGTAAATTAAGACGTTGTGTAGCCTGTTTACGAATTTTCTGCATATGCGGTTTCCAAGATCTCATGGCAATTTTTCATATATATTACTTGTGTATATTTATATAAAATATATGCGCAAGATAAATATTTTTGAAATATTTTTCATTAATTTTCATTACATTTTAATAAAATTAATTAAAAACTTAAAATACTTTTTTAAAATACTTTAATGTAATACAAGTGAGACAATATCAGGCCCATGTTAATATGTAATTTTATAATTATAAAATTTAACCTGTATAAAATGTATTAAAGATGCCTCTATTGGGTGTAATTTGTATGAGTTTAGAAATAGAGGTCATATTCCTTTATAAAGTAATGTTTGTTTTAAATAGTTGTATAATTTCTGTTATGTTAAATAAAGCTCGTAGACTTTTATAAAATCTCTCCTCTAATGAATAAGGGTTACAAAATAACCTTCGTTCCCCATTTCACGAAATTATCCACTGGTCTAAGCTCTACTAAGTTAAATAGGGGCCGTAGGCTTTTTATAAAATAGGGAATTATAAGTATTATAACCTTGTGTATAATATGTGGTTAAATCTCAGCTATATTAAATAGGGGGTCATAGTCTTATGCACTTTGTGAGGTGTAGTGTTAGAAGACGTAAGGAGAGTTGAAAAATATAATTTTTTTATGTAATAGATTAAATTCTAATTAAATTCACAACAACCCCCCCCACAAGTGTATTTAGGGGTTTAGGTAGTAAAATGGCTCAGTACTCTTTTTATAATGTGAATTAAATAGGGGGTGAAGAATTTATGACATGTTAATTAGGGGTTGGAAAAAGGTATCTCTGCTATCTTAAATAGGGGTCATAGCCTTGTGTTGGAAGGTCGTAGCGTAGTGTAATTTCTGCTATGTTAAATACGGGTCATAGCCTTGTGCACTATGTTCGGGGTTAAATCTCTTCTATGTTAAAAAAGAGGTGAAAAAGGTAGTCGTAGTCCATCTCTGCTATCTTAAATAAGGGTTGGAAAATATGTTCGTAGTCTTTTATAAAAAATAATACAATTAAAAATAAGGACCGTAAAAGAGAACAAAAGTACCCAAATCTAGTTCCAGAAAAAGTAACCACATTGGGTTCCAAAACTAATAACACCCCATGTATCGTAGAGCCCTAGAAAATCGACTCCTGGCTATCAGCGAGCCCTGGAAAAAAGGGGCATATTTTAAGAAAGTGCGCTCAAGTGCCCCCACCCTACTGTAGTCCTAAATTACCTAGATATGAAGCGGAAATGGAGATACATCAGGTTCTACAATATTATAACAAGTCTATAGATGCATATTTTCTTCGTAAATTAAGAGCCATTAGGCATAATCTTCCGAAATGTTCATTATTTGTCATTAGTACTGCAAAAAGTTTTCATAAAAGATCACGTTTGAAAAACAATAACTGTGACAACTTTACATGAGCTAGAGGCATCTCAATATCTATTAAAGAAACGAGAGTATGTGGAAAAAGCTCAAACTTTTCAAAATTTGGATGATTTAAATCCTCAAAACGCAAACATATGCAAATAATGCATAATCCAAGTATAAATCAAAGCTTTTCTCAAAATCAAAAAATCAACGTACATAATCCAAATCGTCAAACGATAAATAACCCTAATTTGTCTTACCAAATCATGTACCTAGTGAAATGACCAATCAACAATGTTCAAGTACACAAACATTACCTCCTTGGACGACTCAAAATCCTAATATTTCCTTCCATAAAGAAGAAACCCTGAACCTCCTGGTTACGTACCCATAATACATACCTTTACGCAAAATCGGGCAAACATTCTTATAATATAAATGGTAAAAAGAATGGCGACCAAGCGTATAAGAAAAAGTAATACAAAAAATAGCCAAAAAAATTCAAATGATCCATTTACACCTTGCTCGCTTTGTCTTAAACCAGGTCACAGTTTGTATGTTTGTTGGCTCAACAGAAATAAAAACCAACAACAAAAAGAAAAAGGAAATTCGTCCGTCCGATCACCAGACGAGCGGGATAAAAAAACAAGTGCAACTTCACACTAAAATTGATCCAACCCTGTGGATATTATTTTTAAAAATAAAAATTCATTTTTTTAAAATTTTGATAGGAACAATAACCGTCCATTATTACAAGTACAAATAGGAAATAGAACAATTTTTACAGTTTTGGATACGGCAAGTTCAATGTCCATTTGGCCTAAATAAAAACTACCGAAAAACATTTTATAATTCCGCTTGAAACATAAATAAAAGGAATAGCCAATAATATAACAAAATTAAACTATATCACATTAATAAATTTTAAAATTGATACAACAAGCTACTCGAATTATTTTCGGGTAATAAAAAACAGTCACTTAATCCCTATATTTGGACATATTAAAACATTTATTAGCCAGGACTTATTAAAACATTTATTACCACACATAAACATAAAAAAATAATTTGCTTTTACGAAAAACCAAAAAGGTACTCTTCGAGAAAAAACATTCCTCCACCAGTAATTGTGTCACTAAAACCACAGAGTATAACAAATATTTATGTTGCAACAAACGTAACCATGGCAGCAAAATCTTACTTTTACCTTCCGGTAAAACTAAATAGAATGTAAAAGTTGAGTCAGCATTTATTTATGTTAGCTGCTACAGTATTTAAAAATCGATATAATTTTGAAGCGTTAACAAAAAAATGCCAATTAACAATCCAACGATTTTGGTCATAAACCCAAAAAAAAATTAAATTGTATTACAAAAACTCACCAATAGCATACATTAAAATACCGTGGAAAAATATCACTTCACATTGAAAGCATAAAACCGAGCAAAATAATATCTATCAATATCGTTCTAAACAGAAAATTAAAGCTAGGCAAGCATATACTGAAAAACTTTTTAACTTCTCCTGGTTTAACATCAATCGTGAACTTTCAGTGGACACCAGAAATAGTATCGCTAAACTATTGTATAAATACCGAGACATCTTCGCTTTGAGGATTGATGGTACTTTACAACGTAAACGTATTAAGACCCGAGCGATTCTCCACATAATGAATTTATAGTTTTTATAGCAATAAATTACAAGATAAAGTATTTTGACGTAGGATTGTACGTTTTGTGGTTAAATAAAGAACAAAACTGTTTGAATTTTTGACCGACACTATTTTATTACATTTTTTTTTGGAATGAGATATAAGTTATACAATAACTAACGAAGCTGATTAAGATAGTGTTTGGAACATAGTCTGTAGTGATTATACGTGGTTCACCTCTTTGATGTAACGACTTATATTTCTGAATTAATTCGGTGAGATATTGAGTGTATGTAGGATTTTACTTTAAGACCAAAAGGAATTTTAACTTTAAGACCAAGTCAGAAAGGTGAGGTTAATCCGACTCCAAAACCAAGTCAGAGAGGAAGGAAGAGGTGACCACTGTTGAAATGAGTGAGTGATGCTGTTATGATATTTTGCGGGCCTTTTTTAGGTTTCTTTTGTTTTTCTGGTAGGCGTGACTTGAGCACTTCCAAGTTTTTTTAACTTGGAGTCGGCGTTGTCCGCTACTACTTTTTATTGCGTAAACACTATTTAGTTTACATTCTGATTGTTTTGCTTTTGTATGTGTCTTACTGACACATATATTGCATTTCCATTGGAATATTTATTTAAGTATGAGACTAAGAACATCTGTGGAAAATCGCAATACGAATGGAGACACCTAAATGTCAGCCAGAAAGCAGACGATCTTTACGAAGGGCAAGGGCACCGATTTCTCTATAACTTTGGGGGGCGGGCATTCAGATATTTTACGTTGCCAGATAAGGGTCTAAGAAGGCATATATGATACAAATTCAATTCAGATTTTTTCAAATATTGTATATTCATAAAAAAACACATATAATATCTTACATATAGTCATATGAAGGCTTCCCCAGGCCCAGCTATTACAGAATTTAAGAATGTTTGTATAACGAATTCACTAAAGCATATCATGTTCTAACTAATAAAAACAAAGTTTCTGCTGTTACTAGAAAATAACAGAAACTAATGTTAGTGTATGCAGAGGAGTTATTCAGCTTTTCCAAATGTGGTTGTTTTTCTGTTCGGCTCACCCTTCCGCCGCGCTATTGCTTTATTGGACAAATATTGTTTTCTTCTTTTAATTCTCGGTTCTCGATCTCGACAGGCACGCTTAAAGAAGCTTCTGTCTCGCCTACAGTGAGATTTTTCTGTGGGGTGGGGACAAGTTGAATAGAGGAAAAACAGACTTACACACAAAAAACCTGGCCCATTTCCAAATCTCTTGCCCGTTTAAGATTATTTGGGTTCCTTTAGATAGAATGCTATAGAAATAATTAGTGCTCGATACACCTGTAATGAACGCACATTGGAACATTTTCAGAGACAACTACGATATTCGGATTCGGAAACATTCATTTTACCTGTGTCGATTGCAGAAAATACAACGATTGTGTCTTTTTGGGTTGTACCGACTGAAGTTAGTGATGTAGTGCTGAAACAATATCTTAGTTCTTATGAAGTGATCTCAAAAATCATACGTGTGCGTTACCCATCTAACCTGTACCCTTTTCCAGTTTATTCGGGTAAGTGTGTAGTGCATTTTTCACATATGGTACGCCAAATTCCGATATACTTAACTATTAATGGACTTAAAATCCAGTCCCGTATTCAAAATCAACCACAAATTAGAGAAGTTATTGCAGAACCAGCAGCAGGACAACCCACCCCCAGGTCTGCCCCTGACACGGCACCATCACCTCAATTAGATGCAATTAATTTTCTGCCACTTGTTAATCCAGACATTACTAAGGTGACTGATAAAATAGAGTCTAGTGGCAACCCTGATACGCAAAGGGAGAGTGAATTGGAGGGGAAGGGCATTCTACCTGAACGGCTGAGTGCTACGTCATCCACGTCTTGGGAGGTACAAGTAGCAGCAGGAGTCAAGGACCAAGGTCACGGCCCCACAGCACAGGTTTTAGAGGAGGAAGTGAGTGACACGATAGAGCAAAAGGTGGAACAAGATAACGTGTGTGGTGAATCCACGGGTGTCTTTGAAGTGCCCCTATTGGCGTCTGAAAAAAAATAGTTTTGTGCATGTATGCAGTCCAGTAGTTTTGACCCCTAGTGATAGTAGTGTCGTATTGCGGGAGAAAGTGTTAGGTTCTCAGGTAGCGGAACCTACACCCCCCACCAGTGGGGAAATGTATTTAGAAGTATCTACAGAAGACGAGATTGAAAAAGGTGCAAGTGGTAAACGAGGAAAGAGTGTCAAGAGTGGTTCTGAGGCCGCGGATACACCCTTGTCTCGTAGTAAATTGAGAGCGCAGAAGAAAGCAAAATTCAAAGGATCTGTGACTACGGTGTTAACACGGTCCTAATCTTCTAGACCGTCCAGTGGGGAGTCAGCGCAACAATTATTGGATGCGGAACAAGTAAGCACAGATAGGTAAAATCTGGTGCCCTTATTCAGGTATGACTTTTCTTCTTAATTGATTTTGAAGTGCATATTTGACACTATGTTATTTTGGTCAATTGTGTGGACGTTTATGACGGCCCTCTCGATGCCAACCTCTCTGGGCATTAGCACCTTTAATATTAGCAAGGCGTTTAATGCACAGAAAAGAGACAACTTTGTCTTCGACAACGTGTCATCCACGTGGCAGTATTCAAGAAGGCCCTAACTGTCAATGGTCCATTCCATTTTATAACACACTGTTCAATTATGACGTTGAATCAAAAACTTGCACGAGTGTTTTTGTTCTACAAGATCTCGAATATTCGAATATTTTCTTGCATCCGAGTGGCTGAATGATTTCATTCACAGTGGCCAATTTAGCGTTTATCTGTTTTTATGCCCACAGCGGGACGCATAATAAACGGATACGAGAGCATTATTTTTGTAACGTGTTGGCGCCGGAAATTCAACGATTACATAATTATCATATATTGATAATGGCGGATATGAACGCCACAAGGCACCTAAAGGATAGTACCTTGGGGTCTAATTTGAGTACGGCATTAAAGACACTCTATACACAATTTCAGTTAGCAGATGTGTGGGAATGGTAATTCCCGGCGGATAATGGCCTCACGTATTATTATGCGCAGTTCTCGTCGCGTACTGATGTGCTTTATGTCTCGTCATCGCTACGCCAGCATGTACAGAGTGTCCAGAAAGAGTGGCTGGATTTCTCTGATCATCAATTTCTTTATATGAAATTACGTAGTGGAATTGAAACTCATTTACACTTTTCTCCGAATTGGAACTGTCCGACCCATATATGTCAACATTCAGATTATGAATTATTAATTACGAATATATGGAATTATGTTATCACGCAAGCTCGTTTTACGACCAACCTTCAACTTTGGTGGCTGGACTTTAAAAGGAAAGTGAAATACGAGTCCATTGTATATGTGAAACAACAAAATGAACATCTGCGATTAGCGAAGGAACACTATTATGGTTTATTACAAAACTATAGTGAATTAGTGAAAACGGATTCAAAATGGTTACCGTATTTAAAACACACACAAAGCCAACTTAGGAGAATTCATACTAATATAACACGACCTAATGTACTTAAAGCTAAGTTAGCACATGTGGGAATTCATGAGAATTCGACTTTTGCGCACACGATATCGGAGAGAAAAAATGCCAACAAACAAATGCTTAATCGTTTTATTGATGTTAACGGTAATACCTTTGTTGGAAACAAATATATAAGGCGCTTCGCGATCATTATAAAACCTTTTATAAAAGGCAACCGATCCAGTGGAATGAATTGACCGTTCCCCAACCGGATTAGCATGTATTGACAGATAGGCAAAATAAAATTCTTGCCCCGCCTTTTACTGAACAGGAACTTTCGGATACCCTGGATTTGATGAAATCTGAGGTATCGCAAGGGTCTGATGGGCTAGGTCCTTGTTTTTATAAAAAAAATTAAGCATTTGTTGGTACCAATGTTAACTAGATTATTTAATCAGTTTTTACAGGCGAGGCCGTTTATTATTGATTTTGCACAGCAATTCCATTTTGATTCCACAAAAAGGTAACTCAAGTGCACTCACTAATTTGCGTTTAATTTCCTTGTTAAATACGGATTGTAAATTGTTGACCAAAATTATTATGTGCAGACTCCAACCTTTTATGTCAAGTTTATTAGATGAAAGTCAAGGGGCAGTGGCAAACACGAAATCGTTACATGTGCTTTTAGCAAACCTGCGTGAATTGATTAGGGCAGCGCAACTCAATCTGGTGCCAAAGGTCATTATATACTCGACTGATTATACGAATGCTTTTCCGTCCTTGAATATTGAATATTTGTTTCATATGCTGCAGAGTTTAAACTTTCCATTGAATCTTGTCACTTTGCTGCGGCAGTTATATGAAGTAAGGACATTGCGCTTACAAATTAACAAAATACTTATGCCGGAATTTCGCATGGAGAGGGGTCTGAACCAGGGTGATCCGTTAGCTCCATATTTATTTCATCTTGCACAAATGCGGCGTGTACAAGGGGTTATGTTAAATAATGTACCTCTAAAAGCTATTGTATACGTGGACGACGCGATTTGGATAGCGAAATATACACAGGACATAGAGGCTATATTAGATGTGTTACAGCTGTTCGCGCAAGCGACCAATATTCATATTAATCGCAATAAGTCCAATTTGTTGTTGCTGGATCTTACGCAGCGACAAGAAGTGTGTCGTTATGGAACTGTGAAAGAGGTCATCAAATATTTAGGCATTCACTGGAGCAATACGATTCAAAAAACTATTGCAGTGAATGCTCAGGCACTCATTCAAAAACTGTCGTGGAACGTTAATAGATATAAGTATTGTTTTGACACTTTGGTGGCAAGAGTGCGCTTTATTAATGTGTACATAGTAAGTCAATGTATACATGTTTTACAATTGTTTCCATTAACCCAAAGAACATTTGCGCAAATTGATATGCGAATTGGCCAATTGTTGTGGCACAATTATCAGTTACGCACCCATCGAAGAAAGTGTCAATTACCCCTGAAGTATGGAAGACTTCCATTAAAAGACGTGAGAATACAGGGTGCGGCATTGATCCTTCATCGCACCAAACAATTATTGTGCGAATTTCCACAGATGTTTGCGACATAATTGTTGAATGAAGTAAAGCATCGCATCGAGTTGACATTACCATTAAATGTACAACCGTGGAAGCATTTAATGCCCTACTTGTTTAATACCTTTTTGCACATCGCATCGGCGTTAATCGCACAAACTCCCTTGGAACAGTGGACAGTTCGACAAAATTATAAATACCTTCAACAATTTTCTGTGCAGCATATCCCGGCCCGTCAACACAGACACATAAACAAACAGTGGCAAGTGATTTGGACAAATGTTGAAGACCTGTCGACAATTACGTCATTACATAACATGGCGTATCTGGTGATACACAATATCTGGTCGACGAACGTGAATTTACATGAGCGGGGCCGTAGTGTAGATGTACGGTGTAATCAATGTGGACAGTATGAAACGACAACGCACAAGGTGTTGGGGTGCACAGGCAAAAGGCCGATTTGGGTACAATATGAAAAAATTATGAATCGTTTGACTAGAGGCAGTTTCCATAATTACGCTATCGAAGACATTATTCTTTTTCCGGAATTTCAAGTGTTTCCCAAGGCCAAAAAGAGACTCATGTTTTGGCTGACAATCCAGACACTCGAAATTATATTAATGAAAGAGGAATTATGGGATGTTCAGTTTTATGTTCAATTTTTACGTGAACAATTTTTGGCATTGCCTTTTGTGAACAAATCTAAATTATTTGAAAATTTTCATCGAGCCATTTATGTATAATTAAGATAACAATGATGTTTGTTCTTTCAGTATTGTAGTGCAGTAGATTGTACTTCTTTTCTTGTTGAATAAATAACAATAATAAAAAAAGTGGCAAGAGCGTCTGACCAGTATGCTTGTGGACCCTGGATCGAAACACGACCACTAAAACTTTTTTTTAAAATTTTAATGAAATATTACCTTTTATTCTTTTCTACATTAAAAAATGTTCTGCTTGAATGAAATACGTTGAAACAGTCATATATGTATGCACGCATTTTGAAATTTTATAGAAAGTAAAACGTTCAACCGAAAACTGGCTGAAATGTAGGTTAATCTAAAAAGTCTAGGCAGCTCAGTTGCCTCCATTTTTTGGATGAACGTTGTGTCTCCTATTTTTACAGTGTAGCCAAATCTTTAGCAGTAATTCTTTGAGTTTATTCACAGAATGAAGAATGTAGGTTTCATTCCGGGCAGTTAGTTTTCTTGTTAGCCAGAACGAATTCTATTCCGTAATAATTTCTCTGTTTTATGTTCTTTATGATGTATCCAACGGTGAAGCGTGACTTTCCAACAAGCTTGGCTTGCCTGACACCGTGTAGATTGCTTCAATACACTACGTAGACTGCTCTTGTACACAAAAGGATTTCTAGATCATTTCGAGAGTAGTATTGGGTTTTCCAAATACTTTCTTTTGCGATGAATTTACGTACACTCTTTCGTTGTCTGTTACGTTACAGGTGTATCGAGTAGTAGTTAATACTAGAGTATTATATCCAAGGCATTTAAATTATCATAAACGGGCAAGAGATTTCGAAATGGTCCATGGTTTACGTGTGATCCAGTCTGTTTTTCCTCTTTGTTGGACTTGTCAAAATATTTTTCTTACTCACTGTATATAGTTTTCCTATCTATATGTTGTATTTGATACTCAAAATTACTGTATTAACAGTAAACAATAATTGCATCCAAACAGCAGTTTTTTAGGATATATTTCCAAGTACAAGTCTACTCTTACTTTTGTGTGAGTTCTTGTCGCTTATTTTTCTTGTATATATTTCTTTTTCTTAAATTATGCTTGTATTACAAAATCATGGTGAATGACCCTTAACACTCGGAACGCCAAGATAATTTCATCTTACGGAACTCCAAGATGAGTCATTTTCGACCCATGTATATTTCTCGTATCAAATAAAGTACTTGTCCAAAATCAAGGTATGTTAGAATATAGGTGTATTCATTGTAGTCTGGTCAAAATAAGAAACGACCTAGAAGAAATTATTATAGAAATGAATTTTTGTCTGTATGTTGAGTAATATGAAGGGAGTAATTTGTTGAAATGCCAATAATTTCCACGTTGGGGAAAATTTTTATGAAAGGAAATAGGTGCTGATATGAAAAATGCCATTAGAGGTGCTTGCTTTTTCAAGTGAGATTTAAATCTCTTTCCAAAACCAGTTTCAAATGGATTTTTATTCCTAATAATTTTGTTAATAGAGTTTACTATTGTTGTCGGTTGTTGTTTTTATTGTTCCACCTCATACACTGAAGTTACAAAGTACAAGCAGAATGTCCTTGAAATGAGTAATCCGCATGTCATCTCTTCAACTAACACAGCACCATCATTTGCACAATGGTCAGCAGACAATGTGGACCATATAACATTGGGACACTTGATGGTTCAGGAACATTTCATGGGATGGGTATCATTCGTGCCAGCACTTATGTAGGCATCCCACAGCCACCATATTGCACTGTTCCTAGGTCTTAAAAAGCAGTGAAAGCTGTAGATGTCATCAAGAAAAGTGGCATCAGCATAACATATCCTCCTCCAACGTCAATATCTGTTATGTTACAATCTCAGAATTTTACATTCAAGTCCTCTCTTTGCCTGCGAACTCCATACTTATTACCAGCATCCATAAATCAGGACATTCTTTGGCATGCGCGATTGCTGTTTCCACAGTCAAGGAACGACTCCCCAAATTGGTCTGGGTATATGAAAGAGTTTCCCGCGTCCACTTCAAGCCCACCAACCGAAATCACCCTTTTACCATTAATCAACATGGATCCCAGTAACGTGTTTATACAGAACGCTGAAATACATATGTGAACAGGCTGAACGACTTGGAATACCAACACCTTGTGTAGCATTTGACCAGCCATTATGGATCCAAGCAGTTACCATCGTCACAAGAACTGGACTCAAAATATAAGGTAAGCAAGAAAGTTCTATCGCTTTCTTACCCACCACCTTCGAACAACGATATGTCACCTAAGACGTACCTGGAAGATCAAAAATAGTCCCCATCAGCATCGACGACCTTCTGCCAACGTTCTGGAAGGCCATGGATTCCATCGCGGTAGAACTTGGTAGGCCGTGAAGCGAAGAAGCTATCAAGTGCATTTTGCACCTCTACTACGCATTTGGACTCGCGTCCTCTAAGGTGATTGTCCAAGGAATTGAACAGGTGAAAATTGGACGGTGCAATGTCCGAGGAGTATGGCGGATTCAGTAGTTTTTCTTATCCAAGGCGTAGAATGGTGTTCCAGGTTATTCTGGCCACGTTGTCCTGTAACAGGAGGACCCCTTTGCGATTCAGAAGTGCTGGCTCCGGAATTTTGAGTTTTTTTTTAACACTGCTCAACTGCTGACAGTACACAGTTGCATTGATGCTCTGACCAGCTGGTAGCAGTTCCCGATGCACGATGCCGCGAGCAGTCCACCAAACACACAGGAGAACTTTCTTCCGGTGCAGTGCTGGTTTCGGCTGTTTTGGAAACGGTTCATGGGATGCTAACCAATGATGACGGCGCCGTGGAGCTTCGTAAAGGACCCATTTCTCATCCAATGTCAACACCCTGTCCACAAATGGCTCCTTCCTCAGACGAGACAGTAAAGAAACACAGGTGTCTGCTCGCGTTGCCTTCTGGCCCGGAGTCAAATCATGTGGGACCCATCGACCCAACTTTTAGTGCTTCCCAAGTTGATGGAGGTGCTGCCGAATGGTTTCTCTACTCACACTGAATTGTGGTCCCAGTTCCTCACGTGTCTGGCTACTGTTCGCCTCAATTGCTGCCTGAATATCTTCATTTGGTACCTGTGTTTGTCTTCCTTCACGTGGTGCGTTTTCGAGTGTTTCGTTACAGTCCTTAAACTTGGTACACCACCGCTGCACTGTCCGCGTAGTCACGATACCGTCACCAAAGGCCTTGCATATCTTCCGCCCAGCTGCAGCTGCGTTTGACCCCAGTTTGAACTCGTACAGCATACACACCCTTATGACGCTCTGTGGAGGTCCCATGTTCACTCTGTCCTTCCGCATGTTCATGGTGTAACTGAACTGCCACAACCAGGTAGTATGTTGTCTATACCCACACCAACAACTGACCTTCGTTTGATCTCCATTCGCATTCAACTCACAATGTGAGGGCCAATTGAACACGGACCTCCACAAAAAGTGACAAAACTTTCTTGGTTCCCTTTATGGTATGTAAATTAGGTGCTTTTTATATGCTGATGAGTTCTCTCGGCAGTATCGGCAATGTCATTTCCGGTTCTGGGTTGTCAGAACTAATGACCACCATTTATGCTGAACAGACGGTTCGACATATGCTGTTAGGGAAACAGTATTCTCGAGCCATATGTGCTCACTTGTTAATTCAGTCTGCACTTATGTCCCAAATTTGTATAGAATAGTACAGCCTCAAGACGAAGATAGCAGTGGATCCGAGAATGATACCATGCACTTGTCTATAGCAGATCTCAAGAATTTGCAATCTGCAGTCACAAAGCATGATGAACATATTGTGCTTGATGACAAAGACTTGTGTGCCTTAAGCAAATTGGAAGAAAATATCACTGCGTGTAAAGAGAGGCTAGCGAAATCATCACGCACGGCTAAACTGTGGATACAATACATTGATTACATTGCATCCTTGCAGATATTTATAAGAGCTGAACGAGAAGGAAATTGGGAGTTGAATCTCGTTGCGTTATCCAGGATGTTACCTCTTTTCGCAGCAACAGGGCACAATATGTATGCCAAATGCGGTCGCCTCTACCTATAGATGATGTCCGAATTACGTGTAACCCACCCATGGCTATATACCCAGTTCCGCTTGTATGGTAATCATGTTGTGCGACAGACTTCTGGTCATTGGAATGGATTGTCGACTGATCTTACCATAGAAGAATTCATGATGAGAGTTCTGAAAAGTCGAGGGGGCAAACGGATTCTCAGTTTGCACATGTGTGGAGCCATACGTGACGCAATGACTAAATTAACAGGAACTGAACACAGGCATTGTTCCCAATATGAAGAGATGTTCCCGTCAAGAATAGCAACAGATTATAAGGACTTGCAGTCGTTAATTACTTGGTTAGCTTGTTACTCCCCGTTCTCAGAATCAGACACGTCATTTAGGAACATTGTAACAGGACTTGCTGTTGGTGACGCAGATCAGATCAACTGTAATGATGCTGATAATGTTAGATGGTCCATACAGAATTCCATAGATGGGAAGGAATATGCCTTAGCTGTCTTGGAGGGAAGTAATCAAGGGAAAACCTTGTTGCATTTAACCAAGTGCGTACGAATTGGGAAGGATTCCGTTCACATTGGTGAACCCAGTCTGTTTTGGAGGTTGACTACTGTAAGGAAAGAGAGGATAACTTCATGCATAATTTCGAGTATGAACTTACTCAAACACCGACATCTCTATTTGAGGACGAGTTAATGCGAAAAGGTAAAAAAGCAGCTCTTGCGCGTGCTCTCACTCAAAACGTAGAGAATACACCAGATGTTCCAGAAGCAGTAATGCGTTATTGATTGAGGTTGTTTGCTTCACCATGTGGTGTGGCCCAAGGTTGGAACCTGGGATGGCGTGGCAACTTTGAATGTGAACCTTTTGAGTAACCACTTCGGAAGAAACTGTGTAATCATCTTTGACGGATATCCAAATGGACCTTGAATTAAAGATCATGAGCATATGCATCGTCGAGCTACAGTCCTTTGCACCTGACCTTCACATTTCTTCTGATACTGCGGTGTACAAAAATCAACAACAATCTCTGCTCTGAAACGTCTCATATTATTTCTGGCAGACATATTTCAAGCTAACGGTCATCAAGAGCACATGGCAACCAGCGATGCAGATACACTGATAGTATCTACAGCCATCGCCTTATCCCGAGTTCATCCAACTGTGAAAGTAATTTCAGATGACACTGACATACTTATACTACTAATTCACCATGCAGATGAGGCAGCGGGGAAACTATTCATGCAGACGTTGGTGAAGAATAGACCACAATCTCCCTCTATCTATGACATACATCAAATAAAGAGCCATCTTTCACCCAACGTTATTGATAACATATTATTCATTCACGCCATGAGTGGTTGTGACACAACTTCTGCGTCCTACAAAGTCGGCAAATTAAAAACGCTTAAAGCTATGATCGAAGAAACAAGTCAGTAAGCAGATGTCTTTCTACTAGAGGACGCAACAGCAGATATGGTATCAGAAGCAGGTCAAAAGTTCTTTGCAGCATTGTATGTTGGGTCAAGTGAAAATGACCTCACAAAGCTTAGATATTCATTATATTTGAAGATGACAACAACTCTTTTCAAAACACTTCCACATTTAATGCCACCGCAACGTGCAGAGCAGCACATTTTCACTGTCTTCGAGTTTACAGACAGGTTCAGCAGTGTGAAAAATCTATCCATGGACGGTCTTGACCCACTGTTTTGGGGTTGGTGTGTTAAATCACAGCATTACATACCAGTTCCAATAGACTTGCCACCAGCTCACGATAACGTCCTGAAGATTGTGCGTTGTGGATGCAGACAGCTCGATGCTAAGTTTTGTAGCACAAATCGGTGTTCCTGCAGAAAAAATAGGCTTACATGCGTTTCTACATGCAAAAACTGCAGTGGGAGTGACTGCATCAGTTGTAAAACGGATTTATCATTACAAACCATTAATGACAACTATGACGAGGATGACTGCTGATCAGGGTGTGCTTATTACACAAGCAAAAGTGTCCATTAATGTTGAACATTTATCTTTCACCTCCTTAGAACTCTGGAGGGAAGGGAAACAAAGCGTTTAGTAGTACTAAGGGGCATGATATCCCTATGTTTATAATGTTTTAGGTGCCATACAATATAGCAACTCTATACAATAGTAACTCTACTTCTACAACGGTTTGCGAATACTTTAGTGGTAATAAGCATTGTTTATACCTCATGCTATTGCTTAGAAATGTTGAATGGCTACATTATAAGGAAATACTGCTATGAAAGCTATTATTTATATTTAGTTACATTTTATCATTTATCTGTTTACTGTTATGATACATAATACCATTCGCTATGACGTGTGACAGTTTTTTTCTCATTCGGGTTACTGTTTATTACTCTATTATTTACTGTGAATGATATACTGATTTCAATCATAAGGTGCAAAAAGGTGATATGACCCATTTTTTTGTAAAAAAATGACATAAGTAAAGAACTGAACTCTGTATGGGTTAATACACAACATGTGTAAACTTGGGTCATGTGATACACTTCCTTCTGGTTGAGAAAAGACGGTAAAGATTGCTTGGTGCAAACTAAAAGATAGCAGGGACGCTCAGTTTTTAGCGTTTCCTGTACGATTTTATCTTTTGCACATATCACTTTTTGCATCTTACGACTCATTTGTTCATTGAAATAATCTTGAATTATTAAATATTTCATGCTACACTTAAAATTTCATTAGATTTATTAATGCTAGACATGAGGCGGTAGAAGGGAATGTTGTGTAAGTCTATTTTCAATAAGGTTTATTTCTGTCCGGTCTCCGCAGAAACATGTATAAAATAGATGCTGAACCACTACGTCCTTTCGTCAGCAAGGCGACGATATAATGGACACAGTTCATTTTAATTATTTTGAAGTAAATTAAGTTCATTTTCTTAACTGTTTGTGCAGTTTTGTGTTGTTTATGGCCATGAATGTTAAATAAATAAAATATAAAAAATATTAAATAAATGCAATAAAATGTGTTTCGTATCTTTGGCTATTTTGGTTAAATTGCGCCTTTAGCCCAAGCTATAAACTTCTGTCATTTTGGGTATTTACTGGCCTTGTGTATAGAAATGCAAGGACAAATTATCATTACTATAATAATTTCTTCTAGGTGTACGTAAAGTTTTGACTATTTTGACTAGACTATTATATTGCATTGTATTGTATTTATTTATTGTATTTTATTTTTTCAAGTATATACTACAAAATATGAAAAATACAGAAAAAAACTAATACATCGTATTAACCATTTTCATGGCTGCACAAAAATAACGGTACCATGAGCATCTTACTTATTTACACATATAAAGCTACCAGAATCAAACTATATTACTCTCTCATTCTCACATGTAAAGCACACCGTATTGTTGTATTCTGATTCTTGCAAATAAAGCGATTACATTGCTAACAGTATGCGGAGTACTCGTCTTTACCACTACACAAGCAGCATCGTTCATGTTTCTTCGCTCCTTGATTGAGAAATTATCAAGTGTAGGTCGTTTGGAAAGAGACGTGTGATCATTAGAATCGACAACAACTTGTTATTTTCATATGAAATATAATTTAAAAATAGTTACAAAAAAACACCAACATTGGGTGAAATTGACTCACGCTTGATTTTCTTAAATGATTACACAATAAATACATGGGTTTAACGTCAATTTCTACCATAAGATTTTGGACACGTACGTGAAGAATACACAGAATTTCACTCTTCCATTTAATGACTAACGGACAAAAATAATATTTTGACTGTATGGGTCATTTTTTACCCGATCTTGGCGTTCCGAGGGATAAACGACAGAAAATACGTTTTGATTTTTTCTTTCATTCTTTTCTTCTTTTTTAACTAAATGGTCTATATCGATGCACGAAACTCCAAAAACAACACAAGCAATGCACGAATTAACTCCTTTAGCGAGGCGAGGGTACTATACGTGATGTAATTTATATAAGTACTGTAGCACACAAGTTTCAGGGAGGAATTTATCAATGAAATTGATTTTCCAAAGGGAGATAAGCTTAGTAGAAGGGGAAAACGAATGACCATGTACTGTAGAAATAGGAGAACCAACTTCATTTTATCATTTGGGCCCCCCATTAGGGAGGCCCACTTCAATTTGGGGGGGGGGGGGCAATGCCCCCCGGGATCGGCGCCCTTGACCAAGGTGCAACTAGATTCCTCCTGAATGTAACAAGTAATACTTTATACGGTACATGTTATACATATCATTCGGATACTAGATTAAACCTTCTTGTTTTACTGTTGTACTCTTAAGAACGTTCAACATTACGAAACCAGTTTAAATCCAGCAATGAGCTCGCTCTACTGAAATGCAGAATTTATCGCGAATATTGAACTGGTACTTGGAGCCATGCGCGTTTCGATATAACACCAATACATACGACCTGTTCCTTTTTTTTATCTCCTCTCTGCCTACAAAATAAGCGGTCGCCTAGATACTTCATGGTTGAGACATTATCTGTCAGAGATGTAAGGTAAAATATTAAACAAATAAAAGTTTCTTTTCAATGTAACTGATTGCCTCTGTCTGTTTGTCTTTTTTCGTTTCTCCGTCATTTATTCACTAGCTTCATGTTCATAAACGTTTCATTGTTTCAAAATGATTAACAACTTTGAATAATGAGAAAACATAAAAAATAAAGGCTGGAAACCTTAAGAAAAAAATACGCTAATTTTACCACAGAATATAACTGTATTATATTGTCTGCATATATATATATAATTTTCAGTGCTCCTCACCAATTCTCCTGCCCCTACCTTTTCCTTACTCAACCGTAATCATCGCAATCTCCTTCCTTCTCCCTCTCTCTGCCTCGCTGCCTGCCATTTCTCTATTGAATTTCGCCGAGAAGTTGGTGAAGGGCTACAAACTGGGGAAAGGGGTTTATTGATTGCTGAAAAGTGGGATCCAATACCTCGTCCAGGGAAAGAGCTCTAATTTCCTCATTAGCCACGCAATGGGGGGTGAGAGATCTCTCTTTTGCAAACGTTGAGTGACGGTACATTGTTCAAGTTTAAGCAAGAGGACCGTTTTGCTCTTCGCTGCGAAAGGACGTCCGTCAAGTGGAAGCTTGCAGCTCCCAATCTTCTTCCCACTATTTGAGATGGCTTTATTTTTTTTTATTTCTTTATTTCTTTCTCTCTCTCTCTTCCTTTTCTTTTTTATTAAAAGCAAGACTGGCTGTGTAAACACATGTCATTATCAACATGCCCGTCCACGAGAAAAAAAGAAACATTACTTATTTCGTTTTTCGTGTGTAACTTTACATCCTCGTAATTTCAAGAACAACCGTTCATATTCAAGAATTCTTACCTTAAATATGATGCAGACAACTTCACTTAGTCACACCAGGATAATACTAGAATATTATTTTATTCAAGAACTGTGTCAGCTACATCACATCTCATGAAAATCGAACAGCCGTTCCTCAGCGATAGAGCGTTGGCGTAGCATTTGGAATGTCATACTTTTGATCCGAGCGAGCGAGCATCCTGTCTAAGGTTCTTGCAGGGGTTTTACGTCAGTTACAACAGGCAAATACAGGGATGGCACCTTCAACATAGGTACAGGTCATATCCTTTTCCCTCCGTTATGTCGGCCTGAGCCTTAGATGCCTAAAGGCCATAAATAAAATTCAATTCAAATTCTCGCAAGAAAGGGTAATACTGTATGACTTACTGACTTGAAGCCTTCAGGTAGATATTCTAAACGGCACCAATATCAAGTTTCAATCTACCTATCTTATTAACGAAATTATTTTTTGTTTTGTTTTTATAACGTGATTTAGTTCTATGATTTTCTTAACATTACATGATAATTTTTGTTTATTTACTTGTTTGTAATCATAGAGAAAATAACGTAAATTAATTAACTTTATAAGATATAATCCCAATACTTGATGTAAAGAGAACAATGTCAGAAAGAATATGTGGCTGTCAGAAAATGTTCTTGATTTCTTTCTGCAGTCAGAAAAAACTACATTCTTTTCTTTCTCTACGTTTTAAAGTTAATGAGATCCGTTCTTTCGGACAGTAGTGTTGAATTACATATTCAATGCAGAGAAAAATAGGCGTAATTGATCAGTGTGAGAAAAGTATATACACACAAAGTAATATAATTCGATGCATGTTACTGACGATATTTAAAGAACGACTAGCCATGGATAAACACAATTATATTTTATTTAATGCGAATCATTTAAAAAGTTTTTTGTTTTTTTCAGTTATTTCGGTGTTCGGATACTTTTCTCAGGCTGATCGTGTCACCCAAATCCCAAAGTATTCTGCAACCAGTGAAACGAAACATCGTTGTGGGCTAGTAATTACTTTAGAATAAAGAAGTTCTTACTAGAAAAATAAAGTATGCTTTTAAAATATGTAAATATATTTAAGTAACAATGGAATATTGCATTGTGACCCGATTTACATCGCTGTGCAAAATTTCATCATTGTATAACGCCAGGAGATAAGTTAAATTAACGTTGCAAGATTTGAGGAGATGATGAACCATTGTGAATTAAAGAGAAGTATGTAATAGAGACTAGATAAGTAAGCTCTATTTTCGAGATATTTGACTACAATATTTAAAAAAATTAATATTTCCAATCATGATTATTATTAAACGTAAAATGCAAACAGAAATTCTATAAAAAAAATGTTACCTTCACAAATAGTTTATTATTAATAAATTTGTCACAATTTATTAGAAATTCCTGAAAATTAGAGTAGGCCTATATATTTTGATTTTACGTTGAAACGTAACAATATGACAATTTTTGGTAAAAACAAAGTTCCAAACCCATGCGCTGTGTTACAGAAATAGTTATGAAAAACAATTGTTACACACTCCATAATCATACATTTTCGTTTGGGAAACAAGCGTTCAGATATGTAAAATATAAGGGACAATTCTGAACACAGGTAGGTACAATTTCAATCACATGCATTTGCCACAAAAAAACTGTTTCCTACCTTGTGCACCTACACATACTTCGTGGTGACACACGTTGCAAGACTGGCATCGTATCCAGTCGCCTTTCACCAGGGATTCTTCACTGTAATTACCCAACTGACAGAAGCCACATATATCCTCATTTAATGGAACTAACGTCTTTCTTCTTTTCGACAATAATGCTGTGCCTTGAAGCTTCTTTTCTGGAGTACGCCGGTTAACAACAGATGCTTTCTTAGTCTGTACCTCAGCAATATGAAATTTGCTTGTAAGATGGAGCGAGGTGAGCAGTTTTCTTTTACGTGTCCATGGTTTCTTTTCAGGTGTTTTGAGAATACTATGGACCATAGCATTTTCTGGAGAACCGGAGGGATTTGGTGTATCTGGAAGAATGGAAGGTCAATCGTGTTCCTGTGGCGTCGGTGAATTATCTATGTGCGATGTTCCTTACGGACAGATGTCATTAGTTTCACTCCTAGACTGGTTGTTTTCTGCGGAATATGATACGAAGAGGAGAGAAGGAGCAAATTTGTCCTTCGGAATAATGGCGTCCGAAAATGGCATTATTCGAGTACATGCGAAACCCTTTGTGGCAGAGCCAACAGAAGCTGCCTCATTCCAAGCCTCGCAAAATAGAGGATTACATCTTAGTTTTGACAGATTCTCGTTGGGATGGTGATGTTGCCAATATGTTGCTTTCCTGTGGTAGTGGGCCTTCAGAGATTTGAACAAAATTCTATCTAAAGGTTGAAGAACATGCGTGCTATAGGGTGGTAGCCCCACGAGCTCGATCTCATGTTCTTGGCAGAATTTCAAAGCATTGAAATTTGTGTGGCTTCCATGATTGTCCAGTATAAGCAAAACCCTGCAAGACGTCTTGTATGTACAAAAATGTTCCAACCACCTGAGGAACAGGTTTTCATTAGTGTAACCGGACTAGCTCAGCTCCACAATTGAACAGGGAGGCAAACCATTGTTGAATTCCGGACTCATCCTGACACCCTTGGAAATTATCATCGGTGGAATGTACGAGCCAGCAGCATTGGAGCAAGCAACGACCGTCACGTTTTCCCCTTTTTCAACATTTGTTAGTGACACGACTTCACGCTTTCCTTTTTGACTTAGTATTTTCATGGGGCTGTTATTTAAAGGGATTCCTGTCTCGTCGACGTTGTATATGCATTGAGGATTGTCAAACAAGTCAAACTCAATCATTACACTTTTCAAAATGCGAAAGTAGTTTCTTACATCTTGTTCATTCATATCCTCAGCTCTAGCTCACGGTAGTCCTTCTGGTTTTCTCAAACTTATGTTTGAGTGCCTCTTCATAAAGGCTTTGAGTCAATCATCACCTGCTATCTTCACATCAGGATTTCATAGGTGTCGAGTTCCACACGCCACAGCCACATCAAAAGCAGCCCGTTTCACTTGCACGGGTGTAAGTCCTAATCCTCTATTTTCAACATACACTAATCTGTCCACCAAAGCTTTCTCTATTTCTTTCGACAATACGGTGGGATGTCCAATTTTGCCTTTCACCCGTGGAATGAGTCCCACCTGCCTATCCTTTTCCTTGCCTACGCGGTCGTGGAGGGTGCCCAGTGGAATGTGATATAACGAAGACGCTCCTCTCAACGATAAATCACCTGATATTACTCTATTCACTGCTGTTGCCATACTAGTAGGACCCCAGAAGAGACGCTTCTTCTTTTCAGTGTTCAGTCGTGGCATCTGTAATGGCAAAACAGGAAAGGCACAGTGAGAATGCTACCTCACAACTGTTTGATATGTACATTCATCTTAGTATTCAGAATTGTCCCTCATTGGTGTTCGAAATTGTACCTTTGGATGTATTTTGTCAAACGACTACACAGTTACAAACGTTGCTAATAGATGGCACTTGGTGTACCTTGCTCGCTTCCACCAAAGACCATGCAATGTTTTACAGTAAACTAATAACCAATATTTCGCAACTAAGCACAACGACACAACGTCAAACAGTGAGTGATATTATAAAACAAGTGTTTCTATGGATGATATACATACCTTTGCTGGAAGAATAATTTCTGTACGGCCTCAACAAACAGCTACACACACAATCCTATGGGGAACACACACGCACATAAGTACATATCGACACCATATACCTCACTTAGTGTTGGCAACTTCTGTAACTCAACAAATGGTACAAGAGCTTAGCGTGTTCATAATTGTACTCATTCGAAATTGTACATCCTTACCCTACGAGATATTGCAGGCAAGAAGTTCTATTAAAAATTCTATAGCAAGACATTTGTAAGAAAATAGTGACGTTTTGAATTAAATTTTGATTTTCCTATACCCCACATTTAATCCTGATTGTTATATATTTTCAAAATTCTTAATTTATGACCAAGTATAAAAGGAGAAAAAGCATTTCTAACCACCTGCAGAAGTGTTTTAGCTTACGTTTAGATATCTAAAGAATTTTCGGAAGAATGTTGCAAGTCAATTTGTTCTCTATCCTGGATATTTCATATGATTCGTAGGCTGGAATTACTCTCGCAACAATCACATATGATAGTGTGTGTACAACAATAGGTACAAGTGACTCTAACTTATGGTTTGTCGTGTTTGGTGTAAAATGGATATTTGAAGCTTTACGCGATGTTTTATTTTGTGTCAAAAACAAAGGGACATTAATAAGCACAATTATACAACATAGTAGTACGTATGTCTGTTTTTTGTTTTGTTAATGACTGCGTTCGAGGCGTAGCTGTAATTGCTGAAAGAGCACAAGAGAAATTATCAGTAATTAGTATACACAATCACAAATAACATTCGATTCCAACTTTAATTATTCGGCAAAAACGACAGGCACATGTAAGTGAAATGTTTACCTAGATACATGTCTGTACTGATCAGTATCCGTATAAAACGTTTAACTATGCTGCGTAACTAAATGAAGACTTCAAAAGTGCGGTAAAAGATACAAGATTGCGCATTGTTTAAGAAATATTCCAGTGACATGAAAGATTTTCCGTGACCTCAAATTATTATGCCTTTAAACAGGTATAGAATTTTATAAATAATACATAGGTTCTAAAATTCTCTTACTGTACCATCCAAATTAGCCAAATGATGATAAAAATTAGTGAAGTAATTGATCCGTATACAACTGTGAATTCGCGTTTGTTTTGTTTTCTAGCGTGTTCTAGCGTTTTCTAGTACATGGAATCAATATGCGTTATTTATGACTTTCATGAGCCCCCCACGAGCCCATGAAACCTTCTGGAAGAAACACTACTAGAAAAATTTACTTCAAGTTTTGTTTAGATCATTATTAAAAACACTTCGTTTCGTAACAAACTATTTTCATCTTTTAATCTTTCCATTATAATCTGTAACATATTGACTCTTCCGTTATTACTACACCTTTTTAAGTACATTATTAATTCCCTCCCATTCCATTTTGATTTTAGAAAAAAACTTGAAACTCTTATATTTAAGTTATAACAATAAAGGGTTTATTTTCATTGAATAGCTTTTTTTGTTTTCCCATTATCAACATAGTTAAAAGAAAATCATTCAAATCATTAACTCTGATAGTTGCTGATATTCTATTTCCAAATGGTAATTTGTTTGAACAAAAGAAACTTCATTAAATCCCAACGTTGAATGGCACTTGTCATCAGATCAGTAGCCTCTTCTCTCGCAGTACTTCACCCGTACCCTCTTTCCATTTTCATTAAAGCTATTTTCTAAGAACGCCCCAAAATATCCCTCCCACACCTACCCACGCTATCATCCGATCATGATGTTGGGCAAACACTTTCTATTCAGTGAAAACTAAATGAACCAATACACACTGAAAATTGGCTCTTTGACAAATTTGGATTTGTTTTTATAGAGCATTCAAAGATTTGAAAGGATTGAGGTTAAACTCGTACAATCCTGACACTTCAGCTGAATTAGACAATAATTATCATATCATACGGAATCACAATAAGCACTCTAAGAGGGATATTTGTTTCTAAATTCAGAAGTCTTTACAGTGGAAAATCATTGAATTCCCCTATGTTAGTGTCAATAATATTAGGTATAAAGCGCTAATTATAGATGTCGCAATCCAACAAATCGAACCGTATTAAAATCACCAAATATTACATACGCAAAATATTTTTTATTAGAAATTATATTTGAAGAGAACAAGGAAAGAAGGGGGAGGTCTTCTTTCTTTAACAAAAAAAAGATCACTTTCAGTACGCCTACAGGCTGAGGTAGATCTCGAAGTGTTTTTTTATTTTCAAAAATTCAAATCTCGCCTTATATGAGAGCTATCGAGAAACTATTTATTGTTTTGTACATTATTTATCAAGAGCTGTTCAACAATACCTCACAAGACACGCACACACACAAATATATATATATATATATATATATATATATATATTATATATATATATACATATATATATATACGCTTTGTTTCGCTTGGAGCGCTCCCCCCAGACCCCCGTAGGGGGTTCGCCCCCCAACTTCAGTGCTTTTGAGAGGATGCACCTCCTTTATCTTAACCAAAATCTCACTGCAGCACTACACCACCATGGTATCCATCTTCACCCTCCCACGGGGGTCTGCGCCCCCAAATGGTAGGTTTGCCCCATTTATTGTAACCTACTCTTGGTCATACACTTTCAAAGAAAATTTCGTTTCTCTACCTTCAATGATTTTTAAATTGGGTTTCTGGGGCGGCAATTTTGGATCCAAGTTGACGACTTTTTGAAAGTTTTCTTATATTTTCGTGACCTACTTCTGATGGTACAACTTCAAGTAAAATTTCATTTATCCAGCTCAAACGGTGTGCAAAATGGAATTTTGGGCGGTCATTTTGGATCCAAGATGGCGACCGATTTTGTTCATTAACGAACTTAACCGAGCTATTAAGGCTAGAAACAACATATAAAAATTTGGTTCAAATATCTTCAAAATTATGGCCAGCGTGTTAATGTCTATACATACATACATACATACATACATACATAAATATATATATATATATATATATATATATATATATATATA